>MQUG01000120.1:0-278714 GCA_007213375.1 Steinernema feltiae
TCCAAGCATCGCATCTGTAGAGAAGAATCGCAAGCATGGGAAAAGAGATCAACTTATTTTAGACGTGAGAGTTAGCAACCGGTCGCAAAGATTCGCTGCGGATCGAACGGCGTTCGGAGGAATCTTTGTGTTTCTCTGTTTTTATAACCAAAATTGAAGAACTGCGCCGCCGTTCCCAAACGGGGAAAGCAAAGTCACGCAGGATTGTTACGCATGGAACGGCGACTCATCTCTCCACATGTAGCGACCACCCACGTCGTTGTTTCGAAAAGATGGCGAAAGAATGGATGACAACTGCAAAACTCCAATTTAATGTTTTTTTCAACAGAAATTAACACAAAAACGACGCTCTTTACACAATGCTCTTATCGTCTTACTCATCCATCATCTCGTCAATCAGTTCATCAATCGTATCAACGTAAACGAACGTCATTTCCGCCTGAAATCATCGACATTACGCTTCTATCCCGACAGCGAATGCTCACCTTCATTTTCTTTGTGACTTCAATCTCAACGTCCTTTCGGTTATTTGTAGGGAGGACAATTCTTTCGAATGCCTGCTTTGTAGGCGGTGTAGGACTTGGCATAAACGCAGCCGATCTCCATAATTCGTCCGGAGAGGGTGATTACACCACTTGTTGCTGAGTCGCTTCTGACGCGTCGATTTGTGAGGAGCGAAAATAGCGAAAGGAATGTTGCACATCCGCTCGAAAGCCCGTCGCCTGGTGGTAAGTCCACGGTAACGTTTCGCTAAAAAGGATTAAATCATTTGGATAACCACATGCTAAACGTACCTCAAGAACGTTCAGAGGGATACGGTGTTTTCCAGCTATAGATCGACAACAATTGCGCGCAACATCCACCGAATCATCGCGCTCTTTGCTTTCATTTACAATTTGGTTCTCGTGTGAAAATCGCGATTGCACGAGATTAATCACTCCCTTTTCAGCACTAAAAACGCTAAGAAGTGTTGCGATCCCCACGCGCATTCGGTCGTTTGTTTTAAAATCCAGAGGGCGTTTGTCCCATATGTATGTGTTAAAAAAGCCAAGAACTGGTAACGGCTCATAGTGGTACTTGGTACGTGAAGGTTGACCATAGCGTTGCCAAATGGTGTCCCGAGAGGAGATCTTCCTAAATCTGTTTTTCGATTTTTCCGAGATTTCCTGCCGCAATCCGGCGGCAATCGCCTGGAAGATCGCCGCACAATCACCGAATCCATACTTGATGCCGATGTCCCCCTCTTCGAGGGTGCGTCGCAGAGCGTTCTCGTTGTCGAATAGGTGCTTCCAGTTCTCCAAGCGGAATTTTTCCAAAATCGGAGGCAAAACTGTTTCTCGAAGGACGCGAAGCTTTGTCTCCGTGGAAAGCATACAGTAAATGAATTTTTTACCGTTGTATTGGTTGAATTTTGTATTGCGCACGTACAAATCGGTCATCTTGATGAAGATGACGTTCGAGAGGTCGAACGGCACTCCGATGAACTTGTCAACAAAGAATTGACTCGTTCTGTGATCCGTCAGCCGCTCGAGCATCTCTTTGGTCTTCTCGTTGGGGATCTTCCGAACGTTGCTCAGAATAATCACCGGATTGCAACAATTCGCCCTTTGCACGGCCGCCATTACGCGACCAAGCGATCGAGCGGATCCGAAAACGCCTCTGTGCTTGGTCGCTTCGCTGAATTTGACCGTTTCCACAGGTCTACCCAGCAGCTTTCGCAGCAAATCGATCGTTTGCTGGTCGAACGACTCTTCGATTCGGTACAGAGAGAGACTCGGGAAGACGGCTCGGGGGTTTTGCTGCTGGAGAATCGCGTATTTTGCGGCTCTTTCCACAATTCTTTGCGTCGCAAGGTTCGCGTAACTGCGCCTCTTGCGCAGCAGCCTTCTGGAAAACAAACATTTGTAGTCGGTTCAATCGAGCCGCGATCGAATCGGATTTGCCCATCACTGCGCAGTAAATATGCAGCGTTGATGGGTCTCGCCGCGATATGTCTCGTGATATTCTTTTTCATGTCACTTACCGCGCCTCCCCGACGTCCGGCAGCGGATTGCAGAAGACGCCCCACGGCAGATCGAGGATCTCGAGCTCTGCACATCCCTGGGCGGTTTTGGTCCTCCGCCGGCTGAATTCAATGTTCAGATCGTCCTTCTGGTCTTTCCGCACTGCGAGTCCCGCGATCTTTTCGCGAATTTTCTCAGAATTGGCGCTCGATGAATCCATTTTTATTTGATGAATCCAATCATCGTATTTCGGGAGCGCAGCGTATTAATTGAAGATTTTAGCATCGCTGCCATCGCTGCCACTTCTGTCGTTCACACGTGTCTATTCTGTTTCAGACGAGCAAAATTGCAGACGCGGCAATGCGCGGTGCTCCACGTGCAGCTGTGCGGTCCCGGACGATCTGCGATACTGATTTACGACGAGGTGAGTTCTCTCTTCCGCTCCCCTCCGCTCAACTCTCCTTTTTTGCAGGCGATGCTACTCTCGTACGTGCTTCTCAGCACCCTCTACAGCGTTGTTTACTGCATCAAATGCTTCCAAGGAGAAGACGGACAAACGGAGAAAGTCAGCTGCGATAATACGGACTACTGCCTCCGCCTGGACTACGGAGAAGTCAAATATACGACTTTTTACGTTTGTGGTGATTTTGGACGCAGGAACATTGAAATGCCGTTCATTGAGATGCCGCGGAATCTTGCAGAAATTAATCTGAACTTTGCGACTGTGTCGGGATCTCAGAAATGCGAGGTAAGACGTGATTTTCTGAAATTGAGTAAATCGGATCTTTTCAGTACGTAATGGATAGAAGTGGCGACGTTCTCTTGGCTGGCAAAAATCAGACTCTCCACGCCACTTGCTGTGAGACGGACTACTGCAACTCGGCTTCGACTACCTTCTCGCTTCTCAACATCGCAGTCGTCGTTGCGCTCTCGTTCTTAGTCAACTGAAGGAGCGACTCCTCAAAAGAGTACTTGGGAGTGAGTGACAGCATTTGGTGATTAAATAAATTATTGGAGAAGCACGAGTCCACGGTTGCCACGAGCCACAACTGCGCTTCCTAATGTTCCAATTGGATTTTCAACCTTCGACGTGGGTGGTCCCATTGATTTTCAACGGTGATTGCTACGTTCCGGATTGTCAATCAACGAAAATCTGTTCATTGATAATGTTCGCGAGGTTTCCACCGTACTGTATTGCACGCGCGCACTTCTCGGCGCCAAGCTCACACACGAAGATCATAATAATAATTTATCGTATCGTCAGTTCAACAAGTGCACGAGAACAATGCGGACGGCTCGGAAGTCAAAAGTTGGATTTGTGGGAGAGATGAAAGAAGCGAAATGTTATTGTACAGAAAAATCACACATTCGGCCTCGTCACACCTTCTTCCGAGCCTCGGTGAGCGATCACAAGAGTGTGGATGTGTGTGTGTGTGAGGGAGAGTACTTTCGGAAAGCTGCAGCGGCGGAGAAGACAGAGTGGGATGGGTGGAGAGGCAACAGTGGCAATGGTCAGTAGTCAGTTACCGGTTTTGGGACGACAACAAAACGATACACAAACACATCGCAACAAACTGGTTTCAAAAATGAGATCAGAAAAGTGAAAAACGAATCGACCGATCGAGGCTGGTTCGATCAGTCGGCAGTCGGGTCTAAAAGCAGGATCGAAGAGAAGAAGAAGGAAGGTGGGAGGAGAAGAGGAGGAGACGGTAAGGCAGTATACTGTAGCCGGTGTGCGTTCTCTACGCGAGCGCTAAGCGGCGGCGAATAGATTCTCTTTCTCCATCGGGCGGGGTCCATTTTGTTGATTTTCGGGTCACAGTATATACAAAAAAGAAAACGAAGCGGCGGACAATATGTAAATACGGTGGTGCCTGAGCGTGCTCGCCACCAACGCGAGTGCTCGAGTGCAGGGAAGAGGGGGGAAATAGAGTTATGGAAGGAGGCTGGGGGCATAAACTAGACTCTGTGTGGAAATAACAAACGAGAAGCGAAAACAAAGTGAAACAGTCGAGGAGGAGGGGAAGGAGGAGAGGACGAATCACACGAATGTTGATGAGCTGCCCTTCTCCGCTTTGTCGTTTGCGTTAATTAACGTCTTGTTCGGGACGTATTGACCTAGAATACAGAGCATTATTGTATAGCTATGCGGATCGTAGAGCCGCAACTCACCAATAAACGATCCGTCCTCGGTAAATCGTCCCGGATCCGTATCACCGTACTCGGCCATTGAGTCAGTCTCCGACTCCGCCTTGCTCTGGCCAGTGAGCGATCGCTTCTCATCGTCTTCGCTGAAAATGTAAATATTTAAAAGAGGAATTAGCGGCGCTGTAAACAACAAAAAGCTCCTTCAGATTGAAATGAAAAAATCCACAATTCGAGCGTTTAATCGAAGATCTAACAATCCTCGCATCCAAAGCTCCAATATAACCAAAACTTACGATTTCGCATACTCGCCAAAGCTCCTTCCCGTGTTGATAATACGTTCGCGTCCCTGCTGGCGCTCCTTCTCAGAAACTGGGTACTTGGCGCCCCTGTTTCTCGCCAAAATGCACACGCAGCAGAGGATGCAGAGGAGGAGGATGATCAGCGCGAGAATTAGCAAAATCCACCAGATGCGTGACACGCGAGTTCCTGCAAATATAGCTATTAAATCATTTATTAAAAACAAACGAATCCTACCGTATCCCGTCGTTGAAATGTGATGAATTCTGGAGGGAGTTTCGCGCGTGACGCCGTCGCTGTCGTGCACCGACACAACCGACATTTCGTACTTTGTTCCGGGCTCCAATCCCGCCACGCTGACATCGAGTTTGTCGGTTTCCGGCTTCGCCACCTGCCATTCCTCTTCGCCTTCGGGTCGGAACTTTACGTAGTGCGAGTTGCCGACCGGCCGATTCGCGTCTTTGTTAAAGTCTCCTGGCACGAACGTCACGTTGATGTGATCGTCGCCGATTCCGCTCTCCAACAGCTCCGGAACTTCGGGCTCCACTGCAACAACGACCGATAGGAAGAATAGGCAACAGAATAGGGGGTAAATTGATGACTCCATCGCTCGGAGCTCTCTACGCGGCTGCACAGCACAGCAGCTCGCTAAACTATCAATTCTGCGGCGCCAAAACGGTGCTCGTGTGGTGACAGCCCCATTTCCATTCTAGTGTGCCGCACAAAGTGGGCGGTGACCACACTTCCCTTCCCCGGACCGCCTGCTTGTTAATATCCGATTATAGGCGCCAGCTGGGACCACCGGCGGTAGAATGGTCGTCGTCTCGAGCCAGAATCGAAAGAATGGAGGCGCGCGCATTGTTGATTGCGAAATTTGCGCTAATATTCGCTTCTGGGGCTCCTTTTCTGGTCTTAAATCTCGCTTGCTGTCTTTGGTGTGAATTTTTAGATCGCGCCAAGCCTCTTTTCTCCTCCCAAAGCCGCTTATTGGCGGAAGAAGCGGATCGCTCTCTGATTTATCGACGTGGGTGGTCCCGTTTATTGCCACACACCGGCGCACCGAGTGCTTGCTGCATCGCAAAAAACGACAAAAATCTGTGCGCGAGGTTTCGCTCTATGTTTGCACGCAATTTCACGCTATTTCGTCCACAATAAAAACCATGTTAAATAAATCTAGTTTCTCTGTTCTGCGCGGTCCTGGAGCGATCTGATTTCCGTGCTTGTATCATTGTACTGTATTGAATGCGCGTGCACTTGCCGAAATGAGTAATTTTTGGTATTTCTGGATGATTCTGGAGGCATGAGAGTTCTTCCCGAGTCCGAATTACTCAGGTACGAGCCATAAAGCACAGAAATACAGCATTTCTGTCGAAAACGAGCCAAAAATCGCGAAATTCATTCGACGGGCGCAGGTATCGTGATGTCTTTCGTATGTAAACGCGCTTGAACGACGCATTTTGTGCGCTAATTCTCGCATCTGGGGCTCCTTCTCTCATGTAAGCCTCGCTAGCTGCCTCTGTCACAAGTCCTCAAATCGCGCGAGGCCTCTTATCCCCTCGCAAAGCCTCTCATTGCCGGAAGAAGCGCGACAAACACTTACAATCTCCGATCATGCCCTCGGGAAGCGTTCTCGCATCGACCGAATTCGGAGTTCCCTGTCCGGCTGCCGTGTGCGCGACCACTTTGATACGGTAGTCGCGGTCATTCTCGAGTCCGTGAATACGCAGCTGATTCTCCTTGGAGGAGACGGTCGTCGCCGGAAGACAAGTGTTATCGTCCTGGAAAAGGGATCCGCGCGTCAGAAGAAGCGTCGCCGCCACCACACTACTCACCACTGAGCACTGCGCCACGGTGTAGTGCGTTAGCTTGCCGTTCACGTTGCGTGGCTTGTTCCATCGCACAACAATGACGCCCTTTTCGGTTGGCGAACGGTTGTTCATCGGGTACGCGCCGAGTTTCTGCACCGGTGTGGGCACTAAACAACGCCTGTTTATGCTGGGGTCTCGACGCGATTGATCGCCTACCGCCTTCTTCCATACGGAATGAGATCGTTGCGGAAGGTGGACCCTCGTTCTGGCCGTTGATGACCGAGATTTGCGCGTAGTTGACAGTGTTGGGACGTAGGCCAGAAACGGTTCCCGTGTTCACCTCTTTGCTGAATACCGTACTCTTGCGGTTGGCCGAGGGCACTTCGGAGATGGAGGAGAGATCGCGCTGCGCTCGCGATCGTTTACGGCGCGGAGTCGACTCTTCGGTCTCCTCGTCGTATTCGTCGCCGTCGTTGTTCCACGTGGTAATCTGCAAAATTCATAATTCTCCGCATTCAGGCGCGCCTCCGTTACCTTGTAGCCGATAAAGTTTCCGTTGACCAGCGACGGATCGACCGGTTTCCACTGGAATTCGGCGGTCGTTCGCGCCGTATCGAGCACTTTGAAGTCTTCGGGAGTGACACCCGGGTCGCCTTCTCCTGTTCGTCCCACAACGATCGACGGATTAATATTCGAGAGACCGAGATCGTTCCGCGCGACCACCTGAATTACGGTAGGTGTTTAAACTCGCGCTCTCCGCTTACCTGGATTTTGTACTCTTCATACGGCTTATCGTCCATTAGATCGATGGTGACGTGATCCGCATCGGGGGAGATTCCGCTCTTGTTGGTCCAACTGCCTCCGCGTGACGCGTCTCCGTGCTGGTAGAGCACATCGTAGACGAGGTTCGGTCCGTTCCAGTCTCTGCGGTCGAGCGGCTTCCAGTACACGATGAGGTTATCGGGCTGTGAGCCTTGAACGCGCACTTCCGTTGGATTCAGGAACGGCTCCTTGGCTGGAGTGCTGCACGAGCCGACCACTTTCATCGGGGAACTATCGCCGACGTCGTTCCGCGCGAATACTCGAAAATGATCCTAGAAAGCAGGGATTAGAAGAAGCTCTCTCTCTAGCCTACCTTGGAGAAGGGCTTCAGTGAAATCGTGACTCTTCCCGTTACGGACCGACTAGCGCCATCGACATGCTGGTGATTTGCGGCCAAAAACTCGATCGGAAGCGTTTTCCACGTGTGCTCATCAATGTCAGGGTCGGCGATCGACTGGAACCACACTTCGCGGATCGGGTCGATCACGTTGATGTCTTCCATGTGCGCGAAATCAATGTAGCCGACGAGGTTGTGCGCGTCGCATTCGTTCAGGATCGCCCGGTGGAGTGGAACGGGAACATCTGGAAGCGCGTTGTATGATACTCTAGCTTGATGAACTGCTCTCCTCACCTCTGATGCGCAGCTTCTGCGTGCGTCGAACCTCGTCGAGCTTCGTCTTCGCAACGCACGTGTACTCGGCGGTGTCGTAGTTTGAGGGCGCGGGGATCACAAGCGAATTCTTCTCCGTAATCCGGTATTTCTGCTCTTGAATATGGCGTTCCGGGATCGGACGCTGGTCGATGAGCCACTCGTAGGTGACTTCCAGGTTCGGGTCGTGTTCCGCTTCGCATTCCAACTCGAGCGGCTTTCCCGCAACGATCATTCGCTCTTGTTCCGCGTAGGGAGCGAGTCTCGTCGGCTTACGAACGACCAATTTCGACGTTCCCTCCGCTCTTCCGTACTTGTTCTCGCCGATGCACACGTATTCGCCCTCGCTGTCGGTTGTTACTTCTGAAAACAGCAGCGATTTCATCATTTTGCTTGGCTACGGTAGCCGATACCAGCAATAGAGAGACGTCCGACTCCGTGAGCGTCAACTGGGACTACGGTATGCGGAGTGCCGAGAAGTGGCGGCGCTTCCCAGGTGACATTCGCTACGGGAGAGGCGAAGAACTTGCATTCCAGCGTGAACGGCAGTCCTTCGACCGCTTCCACTTCGCCGGAATCGCTGAGGAGTTGCGGTTTGAATGCTGAAAGCGAAAGAGAGGTTATGAGGGGACTTGTTTCGGTCGGTAAACAAACAACTCGTTGCAATTGAGAAGATGAGTTTGCGCGAGTTTGTTTGCTCACTGGTGTCTTCCACTTGAAAATGAGACTTTTTTGAAAACATACGGTAATAGACGTTGTAGCGTTCGCAGATTTTGAGATAAACGACTTAATTTGACTTGAAAATGGCGAAATCTCAAAAATTCCGACCAAAACACCATTTTTCTAATTCCCATTGGTTGTTTGAAAAAGTAATTTGGCGCCAAAGTCAGAATTTACAAGCAAAATAAAGCGTAAAGCAGCGAACCCTGTTTAGAATACATGCAAATTCCATGTGATTGGAATCAATGCGTATTTGGCCGATTGGTTAAAACCGTTGTCTCTTAAGCATGCACCTCTGGTTCGATGGCGGTCTTTGTTAACTTTTTTTCTGCTTTTTCTTCCTTTCCGTCAACTGCCTCCTTTAATCTACTCAATCGAAACTTTTGCACTTTCGCGCAAATAATTGCCGTTGCACCTCGCACCATCCAACCCTAATGTGCGCGTTTTGCGCTCACCGGTTCGCCCATTCGTGGAGAGCTGCTGGAGTACTCACTCACTCAGTGCGATTGACGATCGATTTGGTTCCCTATTTGCCCGTGGCTCGCGCGCCGCACTCAATGAATGCGCGCATAATTGTTCGTTCACCTGCGGCGGCGACCGACGACGACGGCGCTGCGAACAAATAATCAAGCGCGTCAATGCAACACCGCGAGCACAAACATCCTCGTTTCCTGGCGCCGTCTATTTGTGGCGCGCAAAGACGACCTTAAGAGGGGGCACTTACCAAGAAGATTGAGATAGAAGTTGGTCCACAGATAGCCGTGCTTGTTCTCCGCCTTGCACTGATAGACCGCGTTGTCCCCGGTCCCATGCATTCCCTTCTTCACATCGTAGATGGTCAGCTTCGATCCGTCGATGACCCAATTCTCGCCGGGCTCCGGCTTGAGCATCGCTGCAAGCGAACAGATGAATTCAAACGAGCTGTTGTGGGGGGAGAGCACTTACCAACTCCATTCTTGTAGAACGTGACTGTCGGACTCGGTTTCCCGCTCGTTTGACAGTTGAACGGCACTGTTTCGCCCTCGCTGGTGTTTGTGTTCGGTGGGGGACCTTCAGGCCAATACGGCGCGGCTGCAAAAAACTTCCATTAGAGCATTTTCTTCATGATATGCTGCTGCTCGCTGCTCGGGGCTATTGGATTTGAGGAGCGCGACCATGGGAATCGATTGGAAGCGGCGTGCACTAGTGCAGCGGAGCGAGGGCTAATCTGCGCGCGAGGGCCGCGCCGCTGAGACAATGGCGTCTCATGAGGCGCGGACCAGTGCGCGCGCGCACGATAATTAAGAAAGTTTCAAAAGGAGGATAAACACCCGCTGCTCACATCAGCGGCGCTGCTCACATCAGTGCCATGACGGGGACACGGAGCGTGCGCTATGCGCTGCAGCATAACTAAAACACACTTACATTCAACGTTGACAATAAAATTCCGATCGATATCCGCGTGAGTTGGAAACTTGCAGTCGTATTTTCCCGCTTTGCTCATCGAAACGTTGAAAACGAGCGTTTTACCGTACGACTCGAACATGAAGCCGTCGGCGTTGTCCTCCGAAATCTCCTTTCCATTGTGATACCACTTTGGCTTTGGTTCAGGGCTGAAAATATGAGTGTGCGGTTAAGCGGCTGGTAATGCGCGGCAGCGCTAATTGATTTCATTTGATTCGTGGGTCAGCGGATTCACCGCGTCGCCTAGGCGATGACCACCGCCGCATCACCGCAATCCTGGTTGTCGCCACCGCGTCCACCGACGTTCGATTAATAAACAACGATTTCGCCGAAACGAGTTTTTGGCCTAATTTAGCGCTCGTGCGCGCACCAACAAAATCGATGCTGCTGCACTAGAAGAAGAAGAACGTTTTTACAAACTACTCCTGTGGTGGCGCAGTGCACTGGAACACAGCGACCGCAGCGCCATCAATAAGTAATTTAGAAGGAAGAGGAGGAGGAAGCGAAATGCGTCCCTTGACGCGACAGCGTCATAAACCATTACAACAGCAGGGCGGAAAATCACTTTCAAACACTTACTATCCGCTGAAGAAGCAGGACAACTTGTGCATGTTTCCATTGAGCGCAATCGGCGCGCTCTGGTTGACGTACTGTTCGGACGGAGGCACAACTGACGTCACTGAAATCATCAGACACGGATTAGTGATCAAAACGATGAATAAAACATACAGGCTCGTCGGCGATTCTTCGTCACATCGAGCCGGAACTGACTTCCAAACTTGTAGTCCTTGAGTTTCACATTCTCCGCTGTACACGTGTAGTAGAGATTCGGCTTGAAATCAGTGTCTTTTACATAATGAAAGAAGATGGTGCCCTAAAACAGAGAAGAGAACGTGTAACTCACCGACAATAGGATCAGAAGGCAAATATGTTGCGTCCATCGCCATCGTCCTCTTTTGGAAGAAGAGGACGACGCAGCAGCAGCAGCTGCATCAACAGACATTGCTGAAGGCGTGAATAAGCAAAATAAACAAGAAGCGACAGTCTCTAGGTCACTCTAAGGCCGGGCAGGAGGAGGTTTAGCCTAGGAGGGGGAAAATAAACAAGTCTTGAGAATAGACCCGTAATTGGTGGACGACGGTCAAGCAGCGGCGCGCGACAGGTCGCCTTTCGCAATTTGTGCTGCGCTGTTTGAGGGGGGCAGTGCGGCCTCCTCGAGATCGAGGAAGAGGGACGAGTATCAGTAGCAGCAGCACAGAGCGCCAGCAGCAGCAGCAGCTGTCACCGACGGAGTTTCATTCGAGAAAGATCAAACACAGAATTTTCGCTCTCTCTTTCGCTCTCGCTCTCGCTCGTTCGCAACCAGGCAGCAGCGGCGGCGGCAAGTCGACTCGTGCGGGCACCAACCAGCCACGCGCGCACGCTCTCTCTAGTTCTCTGCAACGACCGCCTCTGCACTCTGTAACTACGCGCGACCTCATGCGCGCGAGCGCGACAACAACAACGGCATTTGCATCCTCATCCGCGCGCTGCACCGCCGCCAAAGGCACCGGGGGGATGTTGCAAAACGTCGTTTTCGCGGCAAAACATGAGTGAAATTAGCGCCAAACGAGCGACGAATGACTCGTGCGCGGCCTTGAAATCCTCGAAAAAACGTGAAATCAATGAGCTGCAATTACGCCCGCATGCTCGCTCGCTCGCAATTCTCAAACTCTTCCTTCCTCTCTTATTCACATACCTCTTCATTCGTGCTGATGTGCGAACTGTTGATCGACTCGAACGAGCCTTCTTCGTCGCCCTTGAAGATCCAGTAAACGCGAGCTTTCGGGTTCGACTCGGGCGGAGTGCAATTGCGGCTGTAGGCGTCGCCCAATTCCACTTTTACCTCTTCGGGCGCCTCTTTCGGAAAGTAGTGAATCCCTGAAAAATGGCCGCAAATTTCGTCAAAATCGCGATCGAATTACATGTTTGCTCGAGTCGGATCTTCTCCGAGACGGCAGTTCCGTTTCCGTTCGACGCCAAGCACTGATAGACGCCTTCGTCGGTCGCTTTCAGAGAGCTGAACACGAACGATCCGTCGCCGGGGACTCGGGCGATTCGATCCGTGTACATATCGAGATTGATCGGTTTTCCGTCTTTTAGCCATTTGTAGCTGAAAGGAAGGAGACGTTAGGCTCTCTCGGTTCCATATGCTCTTTAGCTAATTATGAACACGGTTTCGGCGCAAAAACCGATCACAGCTGTTACGAATAACCATCAAACGGCCCACTCAAACATTTGTTTGAACACCGAAACTCCAAAAAACCCGGGGAAGAAAGTAAAAAAATAAACAACTGCCAACCGGCGTCGAAACTGGGAGTTCAGCGTGAGAGCCTCAGACGTTAGCCACTAGGTCAAGCGACCATTGTAACCAACGTGGTTAGATGTCGCATATATTCTGCGCCTAAACTATGCAATTGGCATCAAAGTGGGCGAATTAAAAAGGGGTCCGTTGATCAATCCGCAACAAACTGATCGCAACCAAAACAAAAAAATAATCGGGTCACAACCGGAATCGAATCTACAATCGCTGCGCGTCTTAGCCACTGACTTTAGCCGATCAGCCACGCGCGCATTGGTCTCAAGCTCTCTTTTGACGCATATATTCCAAAAGTCTGTGTTTTGTGTTCATCATGACATTCCAATTTCCTCAAAAATCGCATCAAAACATTCAAAAACACGTCATAGTTGCAAATTGCTGTTTGTTGTTTACCACCGGGCGCCCAAATCGTGTACGCAACAGTGTCCACAGCGTCCTCCCGCGATCAACAACTGCTCTCGGACGAGTTTCAACATCGCGGAGATTAAAAAACATAATCGCCTGTTTATCTTCTCTTCGCCTGCTGCGAAAATCCGCGAGCGATTATCCAATTAGTACAAGAGCTCATCAATTAGCTCCATCTCGATGATAAGAGGGGCGTCGTCCTTATCTCAAGAATGCAACACTCAAAAGAGCGCGCGCTTAGGCCCTAAGCACTCCGCACGCACAAAAAGGTTTATTAATATTTGAGGAGTTTGATGTGGCCCTCTTCCTTCTGAATGCTCCATTCCAGCTGATACGCGATCGGCGTGAGAGAATCAATCACAATGTCACTCTAAACAGGCAACCTACAATGGCGTTGGGTTTCCGACCGCCGAACATCGGAGCCCTCGTTCCCGCAAGTATTCGTGGTTTTCTCCCGTATTCGGCGCGGAGCTTCCCTCCAGCGTAAAGTAGATGACCGGATCGTTGAGCGCGTGAACGAACTGAGGTGGAGTTGGTATGGAGGTCCAGTCGATGCTGTCAGCAACTGAAATGAGATGATTAGCAGCAAATATACAGAGAGATGCGAAGACGCGCTTATCGGAGTTGTTTGTTTGCGTGGGGTGGGAAAACAACACCAATTGTACACGCTAATCGTGTTTGTGGCGTGGAGAACGGAAGGAGCAGTTACGGCTGCATTTTTGGCACCTATCGCGCTAGGCTGAGAGCTCAATTTGAGTCCAAAATCTCGCCTTTTTGCAATTTCCAAAATTCAACAATTAAAATCCACTTTCAGACGTATTTTCGAGCAAAAAACTTACTTGATGATAGACAGGCTATTAGTAGTAGAAGTATCCACCGCCGCCTCATGTTGGAGTTACCCATGGCGGGTTCTCTGAAACGACCAAATTAGCATCAAACACAGTACAACAACAACAGCGCGAGAAGCACACGAGAAACACGAGAAATCAATCGGAAACGCGGAACAAGCACAGAATAACATCACATTAGCGTCGTTTGACTCATCCCTCCATCGAGCGCGCGCGCGCTCCGACATGCCGAAACTGATGCTCTGGAAGCAGCGTATAATGGGGCCACACATCTAGCATCAGAGCGCGCAGCGCAGCAAAGATCGATCCTCCTCCCCCTTCGGGCGATGTCCTAATGGTCCGTTTTCGTTGGAACCACGACGACTAATAATAGACGACGAGGAGGAGAGTCAGAGTCAATCGCCAAAAGACAAACCAACCGATCGACCGCCGGCCAGCGCCCACCCCGCAAGCAGCAAGCAATTCGTCACACGCCAGAGGCGCTTCGACTCAAAAAAGCGGCCAGAAAGAAGTGCATGAAGCTCCCGAAAAGTCAATTGGAGGAAGCCGCCGGCGACGACCACCCTCAGCCGCCACTTTCCAACTGTCACACCAGCGGAGACAGAAACGCGGCGGATTAGAGGAGGCTCGGAGAGAGGCGAAGAAATGAATTCGAGAAGGACAAACCGATAAATTTAATGTCTCCTCCAATTGTTCTTCACCTCGCGTCGTCACCGCGGTCCGCCTCGAACGCAAAAAGCGCCTGGCCGTCTTTGTTCTTCGCAGAGCGCAAATTGATTCACGCGAGTTTGGAATAACGGCGCGTTCGTATTTTCAGGATTTGGCGGCGCCCGTTGGGAAGAGGTTGCGGTGGTCACATGGCGACGTGATTTACGGTTTCGCGTTCGATTCGCAAGCGATTTTGCGCGCGCGTTCGTGTGTTTGAGACCAACCAGGAGGAGGAGAGGAGGAAATACGAAAAAACGCAGTCGGTCAATACATAGATCGAAAAAGAAACGCAGGTGAGCACTCCACTCTCATCTTAGGCGCAGACCGTCGCATTGCCACCCACGGAGCGCATACAATTCACGAGAAAATTGATGAAAATAGCGGCGCGTTCGTATTTTCAGGATTTGGCGGCGTCTGTCGGTGAAAAGGTTGCGGTCACATTGCGACGTGATTTACGGTTTCGCGTTCGAATCGCAAACGATTTGGCGCGTTCGTGTAGGACCAACCGGGAACGGAAGAGAGAGAGAGTGCGAATAGAGTTGATTTTTTGGATCTTTCGTCGGCGGGAAACCATTGCATTACGGAGCGGCTTCCGGATTCTGATGCGCCCGTCGGGAAGAGGCAGGTTATGGTCACGCAGAGGCGGAAATTAGGGTTTTGCGTGCCATCGCCAAATGATTTCGAGCTTTCCTTAACCGAGAATTGAAGAAATTAATAAAAAAATCGGCTAATTTCGGCTCAAAAAGCGCATTCGGAAGCCAAAAATCAAGGGGCACGCTCTACCTTCCGGTTCCTCCACCCAGAGCGCGATTTCATCCCCCAAAAGCGCGCCAAAGAGCGATTTCTAAAAAAACTAAAATCCACGCGTTGATTTTCAAGAAATCGCCGCTCGAGAGAAGTCATAGTGGTCATAGCGACGTGATTTACGGTTTCCGCAGTCAGCGTTCGCGTATAACCTCCGAGAACGGCGCGAAGACGAGAAAGTGGCGGCGAATCTCGACCCGAATAAATAAACACAACGAAGCGCCTTCGGGAGATTAATCCGCCGCGAAGATAAGAAATAAACAACGCGCGCGCGCCGAAAACACCGCGCGAATAACCGAAAGCGGCGGCGGTGGAGAAGCGGAGCGATCAGCTGTGACCGCCGTGCGCGCGCGCGAGAGGTGATCCGATCTGCGGGGGCATGTGCTCGATGACCATCTGTCCTGACACGCGCGCGCTCGCGCGAAGATTGCATTACCAAAGACGAAGAAGCGAAGAACAACAAAGCGCGCGAGCGAAAGAGGAGACTCCAAAACAACGTCGACAGAGCGGCGCAGACCAGACCAAAGCAGACACAGACAGCTTGTCCGGAATAAACAGTCTGGAAGGCGCGCGCGCGCGGAAATGAAATGATTATGGCGATCGTGCGCTGCGCGCGAGATGGCGGAGGTGCGAATGCAAGTGCGAGTCTCTTAATTTTGCCGTTTGCTACGCTTGCTTCGTGTTTGTTTGTTTGTTCGTGTGATGCGAGCAAATTAAGAGAGCCAACGAGCACGCAATCCGCGTCCGCGGAGGTCAAAGTGAGGAGTTTGTGGAGTCGTCCGCACCCTGCGCGCTGATCTCGTTTTTTGCGCAAACCGTGCGCTATGATGAAATCCTACTCTCGCACCTTGAAGAAAGCTGAAATAGCAGGCACACCACGCGCTAAGGTAAACATTACGCAACGGAGCATCGAATCACCTTGAAATCGAACACTTTTGCCCTTGGCGGAAGCGAAACTCCCCTCTCAGAGCCTTTTCAGCAAGCGTACACCATGCGCTAAGTGAAAAACAAAGATTTATGGGCTAGAACTCAATGTCAACGCAAAGAAACGAGCGTAAGTCACGCGCGGAGTGCAATATGGGACCCTCGAAAGTCAAAAATGCAGCTCTGCACTTTCGCGGAACTCAAACTCCTCTCCAAACCGAGCGCTTCCGAGCGCGATAGATGAAGCTATAAATAAAAGCTTCTTCATTCGGGAATGTTTTGGCGCAAATGGGAGGAGCAACTCGTGCGCGCGCGTAGAGGTCAAAAAACGGGGCTCTCCGGGCTATCATGTTTGTTCAGATCGCGTCTTTGAGCGCGTCTGCGCCGGTGTTCCCGTATATCTAGAAGAGAAGCTGTAAACGCTGTGCTTTAGGGCGGTTTCTAGAACTGTGGGAGAGGAGATCAGCCATGTGATAGGGCGGTAAACTGATAATGAGCGGTCAGAAGCGTGCGTAGGTCGACAGGCAGCCAAAATTCCTCAAAAAGAAGCTCATATTGGCACAGATCTAGCTCGAAACTGAAGATGGGAGCTTTAGGGCGCGTTCCAGAGCTATGAGAGAGTAGATCAAGCAGTCAGAAGCGCGTTGGTCGCAACACAGTCAGTATTGGCCCAAAAGAAGCTTAGTTTAGCGCAGATCCTCCTCAAAGCTGTAAACGCTGGCGTTTGGGGGCCTTCTGGAGCTATCGGAGAGTAGATCAAGCATGTATTGAAGAGTTAGAAGCGTGTATTGCTCGCCAGGCAGCCAAAACTCCCCAAAAAGGAGCTCCCGCGCGCTTATCGCTAAACCAACTCGCCGTAATTTCCATTTCCTGGCTGATTGCTCAAGTCGTAAACAGTGCGCGATCAAAGGAGCGCTATCAGCGAGGAGGAAATGCCACTTTCGGCAAACTACCCGCGCGCAGGTCAGCGGGGAATTTCGCGCCACATCAAAGCAACCGCAGAACGAGCGCCGAAGAGGAAAAAGCGCCGAGACCTTCAGAGCTCCAATGTCACCGTGCGCTGCTGTTGCGGCCGCCACAATCCTCAATTGGGCCCCATTACCCGACCCTATTACACACTGTTTAATTTAGTGACAGTAACCACAGGCGAGCGGCCACCGGCCCCCCGCTTGAACAGCTGCGCGACGAGGGAGGATTCCTCCGCCGCCGCCAACAGAGCAAAAGTACAGATTACATAGATGGTGAGGCGATCGCGCGCGCGGAGGAAAACATGAATGGCGACGCGCGAACGTCCTTGCGACGGTTTGTTGAGCAAAAAGAGAAATCAATTACACGCCAAGAACACGGAACGGAACCTCCAGCGTCGGTAGAGTGAGCGCGCGCGCAATATCCAAAAACAACCAAAAGAGGGTCGACTTTTGATTTTTGTGGGAAAGGAGGGCGGCAAGACAAGACGGTGCCATCCATCGCCATGACAGTACAGTAGTCAGAAGCAGCGAAAACGAGCGTATGGTCATAGCAACATGATTCATGTGCAGTTCGCAAGCGATTCAACGATCGCAGAAGGACAATAACAGAAGAATTCGATCTGGTAATCCCGAAATATCTCTTTGAATACGAGAAACAAAGTTCAAACCCTCCGCCACCGGTAGAGAGCGCGCAATATATCCAAAAATCACAAGACAGTGCCAGCCGTCGCGAGAAGCGGCGGAAGCGCACGTTGGGAAACAATATATGGACAGTGCCACGTGATTTACGATTTTCTCGAGGATCCGCGCGTGAAGTAGCCTTGCACAAGAACAATATCAGCAATATCGGGCTATTATAAAACGAAAATCAGTCTTTGGAAGTCAGTAATCCATGAGAAAAAAGGCTAGAATCCTCCACCTTTGGCAGATGGCCCCTGCAACTTCCAAACCCACCCAACAAACTTTGATTTTCGATTTTCCGCAACAATTAAGATTGTCAGAGTGACAGCGTCAGATGAGCTCATCAGAGGAGCTCAATTAGTTCGCTAAGCAAACCACGATAGTCAAGGGTTCAGAGGAGGCGGAAGCGCCCGTCGGGTAGCAATACATGGACAGTGCGACGTGATTTACGGTTTTTCGAGCAATCTGCTGGCGTTTGTGCGATGTGGATCAAACCAATAAAGAGACTCCAATAAACTCAAAAAACCGTTTTTAAGTCAAAAATCAAAGCACAAAACGTTCTTTAACCTCGACAGAGCGCTTGCAGAAGCATCCAACTCAAAAAAGGTCAATTTCCGGGAATTAGTGGCACTACGATCCAAAAATCGCAAAAATTCTTGCAAAAATCCATGAAAAAACGTTCCGTTCTTCCGTTTTTATGGTTTAGAAGCAGCGAAGCACGTCGGTAGTATCCATAGCTGCGTGATTAACGATTTCACGTCCAATACGTAAGCATAGGACCAAAAAGAAGAGTATCACGGCGCCAAAAACCCAAAAACACGTCCTCAAAAGTCAAAATTCAAAAGAAACAAAGCCCCACTCGCTCGCGCCAAAACATTGCGACTTCCGATTTCCATAAAAGTTGCCTCGTCATCGGACGAAAACCGCCACGGTGCCATCCGCGGAGTTGTCGCCGACAGCGCGCTTACGCAACCACGCGGTCTACAGGTCTTGGTCGTCGCTCTCGCAGCTTAACTCCACTTGGTTTGTGCATGTCGATGCGCGCACAGTCATCGATTTTTGTTGTCTTTAGGCCGGGTCGAGAGTGGTGCAGAGTGCAGAGGAGTTGCGGGGACTGCTAGGACAAGGACTGCAGCATAAGAAGAGGAGGACGCGCGGAGATGATATCAGTTACATGCGAATTAATTACCAGATGGCCAACGGAGATTCTCCCGCGCATAAATCATCCCCTGTGACAGTGTGTGTGTGTGTGAGGAGGGAGGACAAGTGAGTGGACGGAAGTGGCCTTACGCCGCCGCGACACTCCGTTCAAGGCGCTTGAGCCACGAGAACAATAGATGTTTGCGCGCGCGGACAAAGATCAAGCGCGAATTTTGGAGCCAAAAACGAGGTAATTGCACGGGAAACTGCCGTGAACGCGTTATAGCGGAAGCAGCGCCTACAGTAGGCTCATTAGGGGTTGATTTACAATTCGCGCCACCTGTCAGAAGCCCGCAGCCCTCAGCAACGCATAAAATAGGAGCTAAACTTGAAGTTTACACCCTCGATTGTCGTAAACGCGCGTTAGAACACTATTAACACCACAGTGGCAACATCTCCACAGAGCAGCAGCAGCAGCACTTCTAATCCCATCGGAGAATGTTTCACTCCAGCGGCGCCGTTGCACCGCAGAGCTCCCGGAAGCGAATGAAAGCGGCGTTCGCGCGATCGAATTTCGCGCGCGCGCCATGACTCAAAGTCGAGAAGCTCACTTTAGTCGCTTCGGAGCGTCGGAGGAAGCGTCGTTTGCTCAACTGTGCGCGACGATGTTGCGAGCGAGTAACTTGAGCCAATAAGCGGATGAATATCGATTCTGAGGGTACAGAAGAAGAAGAAGAAGAGGCTACGCGTTTGCTCAGCAGCGTTGCGCAGCGTACTGTTGGACGGTTACAAGTGTTTGTTCGAAGAGGAAGAGGCGGAGGAGGCGCGGCAGCGGCGGAAGACAACTGCGGGAATGCGTCGTCGTCATCATCGTTGGTGGTGGTGATGAAGATGAGTAATCTCCATTCATTCATCCGTTTTAGGCGAACATTCTCCCCGCTCAAAACCCATTTTCGTCTGCTGCAAACGCTGGAAATCCCAAGACGGAAGGCAGAAGACGAGTTCATGATTTATTTAGACCGATTACTGATGTTAGCGGAATTTTAGGGGATTAGGGCTGGGAAACGCGGGAAATCGCGTTGTTTGAGGTTGCAGAGTCAAAAATACAAATTGCAAAAATTACATATTGCGGGGTGGCACTGAACCTGTGGCCTATTGGGCTGCAGGCAGACACACTAACCAGTACACTGAATGGGCAGTTCAATTCAAACGCGTTTGAAGGATATAGATGTCAGAACTAAGCAAAAGTGAAACTGGAGCCTCAAATAAGGCCAAAATGGTCCGGAAGGGATTAAAAAACGCTCAAAAACGCAATTCCGCAAAAGTGCAAAAATTTTGACTTTAAATTTGAATAGAATTTTCAAGAGATTGACGGATAGCCGCGGTAAAGCGATGGAAAACCGATGTTATCGGAAATTTGAGGCTAACATGAGCTATGATTGATGAATGTGCACTTTCAAAAAATGTAAATTTGAAGCCGGATTTGAACCAACAACCTTTCGGGCGATAACCAAAGTTACTAGCCGCTGCTACACCAAGACAACTGCTAGCTATCCTTCTAAATCGCATATATCTTACACCATTTTTACTCAATTTACAAGAAATAGACTCAAAATTTCACTAAAAATTCGCCCAACTAAAGGATGATTACAAATTCTCAAAGTCAATTTCACGACTACCACAATCATCCACCAAATTCGAGCCAATTTCCACAACACCACCAATATCGCTGCTCCCTTTCCATACTCGACGCAAAGTGCGCAAAGCAAAGCGCGCAACCCGGGAGCTTCTGCCTCCGCCGCGCTAAGAGGCGCTAATTAAGAGCATATGCATAATAGGTGTTGTGTCTTCTTCTTTCTTGAATGCGCCTCAAATTATCGTAGCGGTGCTAATTGCGCCGAAATAATTCAATTACCGTCGCCGCCTTCGCCGCTGTCAGCGCGGCATTTTCTGTGCTTTAAACACGCTGAGGTCAGCAGCACAACAACCAAATGAAGCGAAACGCGATGAGCGATAGATAGGCGCCACTTTAGGGATTACCCGTCAGGCTTGGGAGTGAGCGAGCGAGCAGGAATGGCGGTGGAGGCAACGCCACCGCGCCGTTAGCTGCTGGTCAAACAAAGCGCGCAGCGCACGCGTGTTTGCACTTCCATGTCAACATGGCCTCTTGAAGGGCGAGGCGAGTCATAACAGGCCCAAAGTCCTCTCCTCCTCCTCCTGCTGCTGCTGCTCTTCTCATTCCCCTGTGGAATGGCGTTGCGGGAACACACTTAATCGTCGCTGGCGACGCTGTAAGGACACAATGGGACACTCTTGAGGGCAGCAGCAGCGCGCAACATGAAGTGAGTGACTCAACCCACAAAGTGCACACACACGCATTGTGGCTTTAGTCGCTCGGCGCCGTCGCGAAATCCATCAATTCGAGCGCCTCCTCGACTCCTCGAACGGGTATTTCGACATCCGGCAGACAAAATGATGATGAATGAGTTGCGCGCGCGAGGGAGGGGGAAGGAGTTGAGCTGTAATCTGCATAAAAGCGGCCTAGTGAGTGTGCGAGAGCGATAGGAACGCGTTGCAAATAGAGATTTGAAGATTTGTGTTGGTGATCCACAGGCTCGCATTCCAAAACAACGCCCGGCGATGTTTTTGCGCGGTCACACGTCAGGCCGAACACCTGAGATCAGTGTTTTTGCCTTTTTGTTTGTCAAAAACTGTAAAAAGTCAAAATAAAAAATTACAATTTTGTGGTGGATTTGAACTCGCGACCTCTGGAATGATAGACCACCTTACTACCGATTGAGCTACATGCACTTGTCTTCATGTACAGAAGACAACCGATAAGTTCCGACGGTCAATACAATTTTATGGTGTTTTTGGGTTCGACAAGTTAGAAATTGCATTTAGATCGATAAATTTGCAAAATAAACCCGATAAAATCACAATAAAAAATAAATCATTTGAGGTAGGACTCGAACTCGCGACCTTTGGAGTGATAAGCAAACTCACTGCCAACTGCGCTATTCGCACTGGTATAGCAATGCACTTTAAAACTAATAAGTCCCGAAGGCCAACGTAGTTTAAATTCAAATTTCTCGGTGCCTTCGACGAGATGGCACCGCGAGAAGAAGTTGCAAATTGAATTAAGTTAACGCGAATTCGCCGAAAACGCAAAAACAAAAGAGAACGTAATGCGATTGCGGCGGAAGCGCCGTTCAGTTTAAAGCATCGATTCGCGGAGAAGGAGGAAATGACGTGATGTGTCCATCAAGAGATCACGTTTTTTAGCGATTTCTGCAAATTTTGGCACTTTTATTAGGTGTTTTGGAGAGGATTTGTGTCCTGGCACGAATATTAGCAGCAGCTAAATCTGCAAGAGGCGAAAAAAACTCGTAGAGCTCGGGGAAAAGCAGTCAATCAAGCTGGAAAATCGGATTCGGCCCCCAAAAGGACGACGTGGCAGTTAATCAATGACTCACGGGAGTCCGCTGCTGCTGAAATCGATCATCTAGTGAATTAATCATCTGAATTTTGATTTTTGCGACGCTGATGCATGATGGGGGAATGCGGATTACGGTAGTTAAATGGTTAAAAATGAGTGCAGAAAACAGATAACAATTTTAAAGAAAACAAAAAATTAAAGGCCTGCAATGGGATTTGAAACCGCCTCGGCTGGGCGGCAGTCTAGTGTGCTACCGATTGCTCTATTGTGTTGCTTCAGATGTACGCATTCAAAACCGATATATGCAAATGACCAATATGGAAAATAACAGAATCAGGTATCTGAATCGTATGGAGCAATGCTGTCACGGTAGAAAAATGAATAAAACACCTTGAAATATCAAAATATCAATTTTCAAAACAAAAAAACTTTTGCCCTCAACCGGAATAGAACCAGCTTCGTCCGTCTGATAATCAAACATTCTACCAATTGCGCTATACAAGCTTAACCTCCACTGTCGTTCAGAACGTATATAACACGACTCTCTCAGGGAACAAAGACCACCATCCACGCTCATCTGTCAGCTTAAATTCAATTTCCGTCGCTCGGAAGCAAACTCCCACACGCAGTCACGCAAAGTCATCGCACTCTGTGAGTTGAATCAGTCGAGAACCGCCTGAATCAGACCCTGTCGAGGGAGAAGAACGCGATTTGTCACTGCGAATCGCGTCAAAATCTCAATTTCGATTTATTTAAACGGACATTTGACCTTCAGCTGCGGCGGCTCTGCGATTCGAGCGCGCTGTGCAAAAAGTGAATCAACCGGCGTTGTAATGCTTTTGGCGCCAAATTGCAGCGACGAACGCTGAGCGCGCATTCCAAAACAACGCGCCGCACACGTGATTTCATGCCCAAAACGCGCTCTGCGAATTGAGCTCGTTGATTAAACGCACGAAAAGGTCGTAAAAGGCGTCTTGACTACCGCAATTGGCTCGAGAGAAGAGGAGCAAAAGCTAAGAGCGGCGGTGGCGGCGGAGCTCTAAGGACGCGCGCCGCTTAATTTGGTTAGAGAGGTCCCCCTCGCTCGCTCGCAAGTGGTCCTCTGCAATTAGACTTGCCGCTCCACAGGCCCAACCACCGACACCCGACGGAAGCGCCCGCTGGGTGGGTGTAAAGGAGATGAGGGAGCGCATTGTCACTCACAGCCAGCGAGCAGCGAGCAACAGCAAAACGTGATTCGGAGGGCGATTTTGGCGACAAATCGCGGACACTTTTGGGAAGGAGATGTCCGGAAGTCGGTGTGTGTGTAATCGTAATAATCGCTGATTCATCTGATTCATCGCCGGACAGAGACGACGACCGGGACAAGACAGGATGAAAGGTGCGGCGGCGCAACAGGTGATCGATCATCTGTTCTGTGGACGGACGGACGCCCCGAGGGCCGCGCGACCGACGGCGCGACTGTTTTTGAGCGAGGCGGTGAGGTGGCGGTTTCTCACGGTTCCTCAAACCACCGCGCGCGCGTATGACATGGGAAAATGTGCAAATTTGCATGTTTTGAGGGTTTGATTGAGCTAGATTGATCTGATAGGGCTTCAAGGAGTCAAAAATCGATAATTTCAGTTTCGATAATCACCCAGCGATGTCACACGTCAGACCCGAACACCGGAAATCACTGTTTTTGCATTTTTGTTTGTCAAAAGCTGTAAAAAGTCAAAATAAAAAATTCAGATTTGAAGGAGGATGCGAACTCTCGACCTTCTGATTGATAGGCAAAGTTACTACCGACTGCGCTGCACGCACTTGATTGGATGTCTAGGAGAAAACCGATAAGTTCCGAAGGTGAAAACTGGAAAATGCAAATTTCATGCTTGATCGATTGAGCTGAATTGACACAAACGGCTTCAATCAGTCAAAAATCGATAAAATCGCCATAAAACCAAAAAAACTCGCTGAAATAATCCGCTAAACTGCCCGCTCGAATCAAAAGGACGCCGGCGGAGATGGAAGTGAGGAGAACGGCAGCGATTGGCTTCGGTCAGTGTGTAACAGAGAGCGCAACGCGTCGAGGGGCGCGGCGACGTGTTCTCTGTTCGTTTAACTACTAAAAAATGGACCGCAATTATTCACATTGAGGAGTTGGATCGTCGTTGTTGCTGCTCTAGAGCAGCAGCAGCAGCAGGCAGCACACAGGCAACCTGCTGCTGTTGCTGCTGCTCTGGCTGATTAGCATCGCGCTAACAGATACATCAGTGTTGGACAAGCGGCGCAGCGAAATGAAGTGAAATGTTTGCTTTGAGGCGCGTTTGAAACGCGAAAAAGCAAAGCGGCAGCTTGTTATCTTCTCTCTCTGTGGTGGAGGGAGGTGTCGAGGGAGATGAAATGATGCTTTGGAAATAGGAAATGCATGAGAGTTGGCGGCGTGGATGAGAAATGGCCGCAGGCAGAGAGCAAAGCACAGAACAGCGCAGCAACAATAAGTCATAAGTGAGAGTATAAGCGAAAAACGTCTGGATTGATAGACAACGGTTGGTGATGTAGTGGTTAGTATCCGCGGCTGGTGAGCGTGAGACTCGGGTTCAATGCCTGGAAGGTATGGTGAATTTTTATATTTGTCTTTTCAGGATTTTTAGACTTTTTTAGCTGGTTTAGTCCTAATATAAACGAAAAAATCATTAAAAACGGACAAATACGAAAAATAAAAACAACTCTTCAAACTAGATTCGAACCCAGACCGTCAGAGCATTAATCAGACATCTTAACCATTACACCACAAGCGCACTGTCTGTAAATCCTCCAGATTGACGTTATATCACAGACGCACCAACTCACCGACCGACTCATGACCCTCGCGGAATCCACATCTGATTCAGACGCCAAAAACCGTCTCACTCACAAGTGCAACACTCTCAAAAACATTACGAAATGGGATGAAATCCAATTTTGGGGGAAGAAAACAGCGTCGCCTTCCTCTCTTTCGGTCAGCACCCCGCGTTCTGACTCATCGCCCATCCCTCCGCCTCGCGCACCAAAAACCCCAAAAATGAGTGAACCATGGACGCTTTTTGTTCTTCGCGGCCATCGTCGCGAGCAATCAGCGCGTCAACATCTCACCTCACGCGCGCCCGCGCGCGACCCCTCTCGTCACCTTCTGCGCGTGTGCTCGCACGACTTTTGACATCTCTTTCCGGGCGGGCACGGTGCGCTCGTAAATATGCACTTGATTAATGGTCTTGAAGTGAAGAAGAAATCGAGGTGCGAACAGAGGGAAAACAAAACAAAAAGGAAGGGAGAAACAGAGGAGGTGAGTCGCGTGGGGTCAGTGGAGCGGAGACGGAATTGCAACCGGATTCGCTAATTGCTAACTGGGAGCGGCGGTGGACGACGTCAAATGTTGCAAAAATGCTAAAAGGAACAGAATAAAAAATTAGAAGCTCGCAATGGGGGTCGAACTTGGGACCACCGCGTAGTAATTACGCGTACTAGCCACTTGACCACGGATCGCCAACTAACTTGCCCAAGCAATCCAGTTATATGAATCAATTGATGGAAGTTTTGCTGTTGTATTGATCAAATTTGATCGAAATCAGCGTCCATTTCGTGCATAACCAACCAGCGGCAGCGAGTGGATCGCTGCAGGCGGCCCTTGACCGTAATCCCCGTTTGTCACGCAAGCTGCAAACGATCTAATCGCCGACTTCACTTCGTAATCACTTTGGTCACATTACGCGTCGCCTCGCCTTGACCCGCGACTCCTCTCACGGCGATCTGTCGCTCTCCGCGGGGGAGATAACCGCGCGATTTCACCGAAATCGTAATTGCAAAGCGCCTTTTGCGCTGTTAAGCGCCGGTTTTAGGTTCCCAGATGACTCAATCGACGAGCGCGCAATTAGCCAACAGATCAGTGACGCTAAAAGTGACGCAATTGCATCACAACAGGTAACAGAGATGAGCTGAGATGAGCTGAGCCCACTTGAGCGCGAAAGTCACTCGATTCGCGTCGCTTTGGACATTAATTCCCCTGCAAAGCCATAAATATCGGTGATCGATGACTCTGAAATTGGATGGCGGCGGAAGCGATCGATGCGGACGGTTCTTAAACCAGTTGGAAGGTGGTGGAAAGAACGTCAATCAATGTTTCGCCTTGGTTAGAGCAAATCGCAACAGAAACAAAAAATCAAGGTAATCCTGCGGTGTTTGAACCCGGGACTGCCGCGCGACAACATCGCATGCTAACCATTACACTACAACGTCTGTCTAGCGACTACCTTTGAATATCAGCCATACCTCGGGTCTCAGAACGCTAAATCTTACAGAAAGACGACTAAAAGGCACAATTTCTGCAAAACGCGTCAAAAATCGCCAGTTAATTTAAATGACAATTTGCGAAAACGCAATTTAGAGAGCGAAAGTGCAGCACAGTCGTCAGTCGAGCCGGCAGTGCGTCGGACTGCGAGCGCTGCGTCACCGCTGCCGCCACCCCAAAAAGGGCGTCCAAATAAATTGGAAAACGCAATGAAACGAGAAAGCGCTCCCCCGCGTCCTCGTCGTTTCCATAAGTGCACTTGGCGACACAACACGGCAATCGAACGAACGAACAGTTGGAGTTGAATGGCGCGAAATTGGATCAGGCGATGATTAACGACGACGGCGCGCTATGTGAGTGCAACTGTTTGTTTCGCAGCGGCTTTTGACGGTTTGGCACGGGATTTTGAGAGTTGGAGAGTGACAGTCGGACAGCGATTTGGAGGTAAAAACGTGAGATTTGAGGATATTTTGCAGCAATTTCAAAACAATGAAAGCGCGATATAACTTGAATTAAGCGTTCGTTCGATCGTGCACGGATGGCCGAGCGGTCTAAGGCGCCAGACTCAAGCGAAACGCTTAACGCGACGGAGCGTTCTGGTATCGGTATCGATGCGTGGGTTCGAATCCCACTCCGTGCAAGAATTTTTTGTTTTGATCGATTTTTGTTCTAATCACGATTTTACTCTTTTTATTTGTTTTGCAACCTTAAAACACAACAAAACCAAAAAAACGACAAAAAACTAACAAAAAATATTTCTCCCCGGCCGGGAATCGAACCCGGGTCTCGCACGTGACAGGCGCGGATACTCACCACTATACTACCGAGGACTGTCTGTTCATGAGCTGCAATCAGCATATGTTCACAGGCGTGAGAAATGCGAGATGATTGCATAATCGTCACATTTGCGGATCAAAACTTGAGCAACAAAGTCAACATTCCAAGTACCGCGTATCGCGTTCTCACTCGCAGCCGCATCTATCATATTACATTAGCATTCAAACCTCCCAAAAAACGATAAAACATCGTTTTTGAATCAAAATCACCGATCATAAAACGTTTCCATCGCCAAAAAAACGCAAAAATCTCGCTCGCGCCGCTCACCGAGGCAATAAAACAAAGAGTGCAACACCACACACGACGGTCAGCCTCAGCCGCGCGCTACCGTAATTTATGAGGCATGACGAAGGAACGGAGCACAAAGCCGCTTTATTCCGTTGTTCGTGTGTCGGTCGGTCGATCGGCGCCGCCGCCATTGAATAGAACGTGCGGGTGGGGAGGAAACTGTCCACCTGTAACTGATTCGATATTCGCTTCGCGCCATGCACAGCGAGCATGACCACCCACAGCCGCGCAGCAGCAGCCGCCGCCGCCGCCATCGTTCACGCGCCCTTAACGACCGCCCGCGCGTCAATTGGCCGCTTCCCAACGCGACAATGTCGTTTCCCGCGCAATTTTAATTATCGCAACAGGCATCACCTTCTAGTCGCTGCGCTGCGCTGTGCGCCTAACGAAGGCTCCTGCTGCCACTAGCATGCAACGCGCGCGCACGAATATGATTAATTAGAAGAAGAGGACAGACGCACGCATATTCAGAGGCGACTCTCCTCCTCCTCCGCCTCCCTGAAGAGCGTTAAACAGCGCAGAAGGCGCTTTGCAATTACGATTTCGGTGAAATCGCGCGGTTATCTCCCCCGCGGAGAGCGACAGATCGCCGTGAGAGGAGTCGCGGGTCAAGGCGAGGCGACGCGTAATGTGACCAAAGTGATTACGAAGTGAAGTCGGCGATTAGATTGTTTGCAGCTTGCGTGACAAACGGGGATTACGGTCAAGGGCCGCCTGGAGCGATCGACTCGCTGCTCTGCTTGGTTATGCACGAAATGGATGGTTTAGATGATGAAATTGGATTAATCTCAACCGCTGTAAGAAGGTGCGCAGTTATCAAAAGAAGAATTAAGATAATCCATAAATTACGGTAGCGCGCGGCTGAGGCTGACCGTCGTGTGTGGTGTTGCACTCTTTGTTTTATTGCCTCGGTGAGCGGCGCGGGCGAGATTTTTGCGTTTTTTGGCGTTTTATGATCGGTGATTTTGATTCAAAAACGACGTTTTATCGTTTTTTGTGAGCTTTGAATGCTAATGTAATACGATAGATGCGGTTGCGAGTGAGAACGGAATACGCGGTACTTGGAGTGTTGACTTTGTTGCGCAAGTTTTGATCCGCAAATGTGACGATTATGCAATCATCTCGCATTTCTCACGCCTGGGAACATATGGTGATTGCAACACATGAGCAGACAGTCCTCGGTAGTATAGTGGTAAGTATCCGCGCCTGTCACGTGCGAGACCCGGGTTCGATTCCCGGCCGGGGAGAAACATTTTTTTTGTTATGCAGTTCTAAACTCTCGAAACGATTGTTTGTTGCATTGACATGGGTGATGCAATTCTATGCAATACAAGCGATGCATCCTATTCCCACAACATCGCTTTTATCCCAAATTTCACCCATAAACATGACCCAAACTCCCCCAACCAGCATCCACCACCAATCAACCCTCCCTCTATCCACCAACAACCCACAATGGCCGCCGAGATGATCAAACTGACGTCGAAGGAGGGCGAGGAGTTCGAGTTGAAGATGACGCACCTGAAGAAGGCGGTGATGCTGAAGCAGATGCTCGCGGACCTCGGCTACGAGGAGGGCGCCGTGCCCTCCGACTCCATCCCGCTCCCTTCCGTCGGCTCCGCGGCGCTCCGCACGATCGTCGCGTGGCTAGAGCAGCACGAGGCGAAGGAGCCGCGGTCGGAGGAGGAGCGGCAGATCCACCGCTTCAACCGCAACGTCGCCAAGGAGGACACGGAGCTCCTGGAGCCGCTGGTGCCGCGGCCGAAGCTCGCGGACGTCATCAACGCCGCCTACTACCTCGAGATGCCCGACCTGATCGACACG
This sequence comes from Steinernema feltiae, assembly GCA_007213375.1. Taxonomy (NCBI): domain Eukaryota; kingdom Metazoa; phylum Nematoda; class Chromadorea; order Rhabditida; family Steinernematidae; genus Steinernema; species Steinernema feltiae. The sequence goes on from MQUG01000120.1 coordinate 29,422, forward strand.
CTCGTCAAGTACACCGCCAACAACCTCGAGGGGAAGACGGCGGAGGAGATGTCCGAGTGGCTGGAGATTCCGCTAAAGAAGGACGAGCGGAAGACCGCGGCCGACGACGCCGACGGAGCGGACGAGGGCGAATCCGCCGAGAAGCGCGAGCGCGGCGACGAGTGAGGCGGCGCTGTTGATTTCGAGTTGTTCTGCTGTGTTCTGTTGGATAAAAGTTGGATTGGATTGCTAAACAAAGACTTTTGTAAAATTCTGACGTTTGCATCGTGTTTGTCCACCTAGAATTCTCCATAAACTGAGCTCCAGTAACCGAAATTGAGAAATAGACTTATTTCTTATGGGTATTTCTTATTTCCTAGTTAATATGGGTCGCATTTACAATTTGACAAAGTCAAATTCGTCAAAGTGAAGCGTTTTCAACCGACGACTACGACACTAATGCCGCCATCACTGCCGGCATTCACTTTCGGCAGAATTCTCTTTGTCTCTTTGTAAAGGCTATTCTAGACCAATTCGAGGTGTATTGTGAAACGATACGTTCACTTTCGGCAACAAACGGTCAAAGCGCTACCGTACAACGCGTATCTGACCGCAATCAAATCGTGCCAAGACCAGCGATTCTTTAAGAAATTAAGCCGATAGCGCACCACAAAATGCTTTAAAAAAAGTTTTTCCCATGCCGGGAATCGAACCCGGGCCGCGTGGGTGAAAGCCACGAATCCTAACCACTAGACCACATGGGAGGCGATCGAAAGTGTCCGCAGCGCAGTGTAATAGCCGAGAGTCAATTGAGGATGATGGATGGACGAAAATACAAACGTCAAAGTGCAACGAAGACCGGTTCTTCGTCATCAGGTGGTCACAGTGATGACCTTCAAGTGGGATTTGATAGCATATAGAGACGGTAACTATCTGAGATCTAGTGATGTCCGTGTCCTTTAATGTCCTTTAAAGCTACTCGTACTCCTTTGGTCGACACGTCTTTACTATTCCTACGACACTTCATGTCCACCGTATTTACTTCCGATTCACAGATTCAATTCACAAACAGAAGCTTCCAAATCGAGTCAGTTGGTCACTCCAAAGCTCTCAAATCCCGTCGTAACTGTCAGAAAACCACACAAACCTCTTTTTTCGCTCCAAGCGCTGTTGGTCAAGCGTGCACCGCGCACATCCTCGTCGCAATCACCGCTACACGTCATCCCGACTCGACCGCCCGATCCAACCGTCGGCCTCTCGACAGCGCGGCCTCTCGTCCACTCCTTCAAGCGGCTTGACGCCGCCGCGCACTGTAAACAGGAATGCATTTCGAAATTAACCTTTCGCTGTCGAAATGCGCCGATTCGTCCGAGTCGCAGAGAGCGCTGTCCGTTTGAAGACAGGATTCAGCTGTTCCATCGATCCATCGATCATCTCCTCAACGCAATCGACAGTCACCTAGGTGACCTCGGCGCATTCGAAATTACGAAATTCATCAAAAAAAGAGCAGCGATGTTTGTACTCCATGAATCTCCACTTGAAGCTCATTATCACTCGTGTAAACAATAAAGTCGTTTTGTTACGGCGGCGCTCTGTACTCTCACAAATTCAGCGACAATCTTCACTATTTATGATGAATTTAGTTAAATAAAGCTTTATTGTACCGTCTTGGTTATTGCCACGGTGAAACGCACGTGCCCCACGCATACACCGTGTGTGTTACGAACACTCGAGTGGGCTGATTTCCTGAGAACTGATTAAGGAAAACGTTTGTGGAGCTTTGTCATCGTCAGTTGGTCCAAACAACATCGATGTCCTATGAAATCCCACTTGAAGGTCATTGTGACCACCACGTGAGGAAGAACCGGTCTTCGTTGCACTTTGATGTTTGTAGTTCCGTCCGTCCGTCGTCCGCGATTGACTCTCTGCTATTACACTACGCTGCGGACACTTTCAATCGCCTCCCATGTGGTCTAGTGGTTAGGATTCGTGGCTTTCACCCACGCGGCCCGGGTTCGATTCCCGGCATGGGAAAAACTTTTTTAAGTGCAATTTACAGTCGAGAAAACGCCAGAACGCCGATTACTCCCTTATGTTCGCTCTTCTGGCGAGCTGTTGTAGACTAACAAAACCCAGTTTTTCACGTGTTTTCGGTGGCCGCAAATCATGAAAGTTCGTTCTTGCGCGCAGGTTCAATTCTCGGCATGGGAAAGAAAATTAACAGAAAGAAAACGCGCGAGTGTCATTGATGATCGACCTGCATTTGTGTGCCTTCTTCAATTAGCATTCAATTAGCGTATTCATCTGACAGTTTGTGAATCCTCTTCTCTTCATTTTGCCAACTCGCCAAGTGATCAAAGTCGTCTAAATTCCATGAAGAACCAGATTCGGCTTGAAACGCTGCGTGTCATTCGAGATCCTTAAAAAGCTGATCCAAACTCAACTCCACTGCTTCTCAGAGCGGTATTAAATCGCTTCGCACTCTGTTGCTATGAACTCGAGATGCTTTCACCTTGTAGACCACGGTGCACTGCTCGCTTTTAGATCGCGTTCTCTCATCTCAATTGTGCCAAATGACCTTGAAAGGATGTCGCTTTGCCGCTTGGACGCGGCGCAGTTCTGTATCAGCACTAAAAAGTAAAGTTTTCTCGGATTTTCGTGATTAATTCAACTGAAATTCACTCGACTGCGTTGCATTCTTGAGTCGGAAAGGCGAAAAAATGAAGATTTGACCCCGTTTTCCGTTAAAAATCGCCTCTCACGCTCAATGTTCCATTTTGTTGCGTTTCAACAATTCAAAATGGACGTCAGCGGACGACCGATCTGCGTTGCTCTGCATCTGAGTCTTCTCGCTGCGCTGACGGCCGCCTGTGCCCGAACTCATGTGACCGATTCCACTACTACCGTAGCTCCGGCCACTTCTCCCAGCACGACGACGCCGCTTCCGACAACAACATCGACTGTTGCTTCCACTACTACCAGCAATTTGGTTAAACCGTATTTTGTGGTCATTTATCCATAGTGAGTGTCTTAGTTCATAGTTCTTCGTTTAGATTAGCGACCACAACGCCCAACTCTGTCCTCAGTCGCACGTGGAAAAGACGAAAGTTCGATCGGAGGGTTATCTGTTCTACTACGGAGATGACGGGAAGGTGAATGGAGATATTATAACTTTGAAAAACGACGGCAACCCGTGGAACAACGACGTCCAATTGACCTTACGAGTTAGCTGCGTCGTTTGAGCTCTTGAAACATTAGTGATTTTCTCGTTTAGACTGAGGAAGTGTTCTATAAAGATTACTGTAACAAAAAGGTAACATTGTGAGAAGATGAAAAAAATTGGAAGAGGAACGAAATCTCTTTCCAGGCGCCTCTTTGCGATAAAGCGGACAGAATGCTATACCTCTTCGACACATCTGCGCCGCACTTTTCCCAGGAAATCAGCGTCGTCTTCCCAAACGGAAGAAAGCGAGTTTAGAAGAAGACACCAGATCATATGAAGGCTTTTTAGATTGAGCTTCAAACCGCCGAACCCGGCCCAATGCTGTGGCTCATCTTCGCAGCATTGGTTCGGCGGCGACTCGGCCGACCAGCGGTGTTTGAAGCATTTCCAAAAAAGCCGTGTTGATGATAGACGCAAGCGAAATGCCGGATGGTACCTGCTCGGAACAAGTGGAGGCGTCGAAGCAATTTTGAACCAACAAGAATGTCTTGATTTTCGTGCTGGAAAAATCAAGCAGAAAGACTTGCAACCGCCTTGTGAACACGTGTGTTAGCAATAAAACGTCAGTAACAACACTGTTTTAAAACGGGCCGCGGGTGAAGCGCACGAATCCTAGACACCAACGAACAATTTTGGCATTTTATTTCATCATAAATAAGAACATGAGAACCGCGACTGGAGATCATTAAACAAGCTAAAGAGGGCGAACGCCCAGTGCAACACATAAACGGCGGCTCAATTCGACTTCGAGTTCACGATCACGACTTCGACTCTCACTTCGAGTTCACGATCTCCATCTTAATAAGCACCGTTACAAACAATCGCACCATGTTTGACCCACCAACTGAGTAAGACGCTTTCCGACCACTTCATTTGGAGGCGAGCGTTCCCAGGGCACGGCGAGATGTTCGGCAACTGAAATCAACAAGCGTCAAGTGAATTCTGCCAAAGAACAACTCACTTGTCTCATATGCGGCTGGACAGGTGTCGGTGCGTGGGCGCAGGTCCACAACGTGTGTGCGCGTGTGCAGCTCGCTTTCCTCTATCACATGCGTGACATCGGTGAATAGGCGGCATTCGAACGACTTAGCACCATGTTCAGCAATTTGGAATATGGCGACTTGTGCCTGCATGGCGTGCCGGAAGCACGCCTTTCGCTCGGCTACAAAATGCGACCGCGTGGTCCCCTGAACTCCCCCTGAAACCTTCCTGAAGCGGATACCGGAGGCTGAGATGATGATCTAAACATGGGAATTAACCAAATGATCAAGAGCATCGCATTACGGCGTAGAAGAAGAGAAGAGAGAGACGTCCGAACATGATGTGACTTGACTGCGAGACTGAAACGAATAGCCTTGATTTGGGATCTTCGACAAACGCAGGCTGGACTCTGCCCTTAGAAACCAATTCAAACCAATAATCGTTAGTCTTTCGGTTGATTGTTTTATGAGTGGACTCCCGTTTGAGGGCACAACAATCGGGCCATTTTATTAGGTTTCCCTAATAGCTTCTCTATTAAACGATCTTTCGACAAAGGCGGCATAATAAAACGTTCATGACAACGGCCAGCGGCGGTGATGCGCTGGCCGGAGCGGAGGAGTGAAAGGGAGTTTGGCCAACTAAAGCCTGTTCTACACTTGTAATTGGCCATTTTGCCAAACAAGAGTCAAAGGAGATTTCAATGCTTGAAGGTCACTGTGACCACCACGTCACTGAAAACCGGTTTTCGTTGCACTTTGACGTTTCTATTTCCGATGGCCTAAAAAAGTTCTAATTTCTGACGGGAAGATGTTATCCATCCGAACATGTTAGGTTTTCACCGTCTATTCGCAAAAAAACGGTTTCCGATCTACCAAGAAAAGACCAAAAAAGTTTTTCCCATGCCGGGAATCGAACCCGGGCCGCGTGGGTGAAAGCCACGAATCCTAACCACTAGACCACATGGGAGGCGATTGAAAGTGTCCGCAGCGCAGTGTAATAGCCGAGAGTCAATCGCTGACGACGGACGGACGGAACTACAAACATCAAAGTGCAACGAAGACCGGTTCCTCCCACGTGGTGGTCACAACTTTCAAGTGGTAATATAAACCGAATATTCAAGTGGTAATATAACGACCGAACATGTCTTGATTTGACTGCGAGACTGAAACGAATAGCCTTGATTTTGAATCTTCAACAAACGCAGGCTGGACTCTGCCCTTAGAAACCTTAGAAACCAATTCAAACCAATAATTGGTTGTCTTTTGGTTGTCGTAGCAATTGAGTCAAAAGCACTTCAATGTCGTCCAGTTGACATGGTTTTAGAGCTAGAGCTTAGAGCAGAGAGGCTGAATTCAATTAGCGCAGATATCTGAGAAGCGTGTGTTTGTTGTTAGTCGCTTCTGTGTAATCGGCTTCCAGTTGTTTGGAGCTCTGACGATCGTCCAGCGTTGCGTGTTCACGGCGGACACCGAGTGCTGTTCGATTTGTGGCTCTTCATGCGCAAAAAACCGAATTTCTCACTCTCTCGAACACACTCTTTACTTGAGAAATGCGAGCTGAATCTGAGGATTTGAGTCGCCATTCGTCGGGGATTGGTTCCTGGGACGCTCACTCTGGTTGAGCACCTCGCTGAGCAGCGTTGTTCCAGCAGCCGGTAGGGAGAACTCGCTCAAAGAGGCGACGTCACTCCTGCGAGCAAATTGTAGAGTTTCCCTGCGAACAGTGGGTCAATCCACTCCATCTCGGGTTGAAAAAACTGAAACCGCGGGAGATGGGCTGAAGACGATCGTCATTGAAGTCAATGTGTCACTTTGCATGCAATTTTCCTAAAAAGTGCGAATCGCACTGTTGAATGTAAGACCCTAGGAAAGGTCCAGCAAATTGACGTTTTCAGCATCAGTCGAGGTGAGACCTATTTTGACTTCCATTTGAGTCGTCATTCGTCTTTCATGGACGCTCTATCTGGTTTTCGTACGCCATCTAGCTGCGGAAAGTCTTAGAAACTGATGAATGAAGCTAAACAACAGGAAAACAACGAATAAAGAACTTGTCCATGCTTATTTGGCTTAAAATTAAAGAAGTAAAGCCACTTTTCGATTATTCGGTCTTAGGAGATGAAGACCCTTAAAAGGACACCTTTATGAATGACGACTGTTCTCAGACTGAGGTGAAATTGGTCTAAGACGTCCATGGAAACACAGAATTGTGACCGTTGCGCCGAGAAAGGCAACAAAAAAAAATTGCGCGTCGATTTTCAAAGTCAAAGTCGACCAGGAATTCATGAATTTTCATCAATTTACGGCAGGCGGCCCCAATTCTGTGTTTCCACGGAATTTCGAGACCAATTTGAGGTCGCGAAGAACGTGGACAGGCCAAGAAACGCTGGTTTGGACCAAACAAGAACAAACAAGTACATTTGACAGCCAGGGGCGCCCCGAATCAAGCAAGACCCAACTTTTCAAGCCTCCCCCTGAGTTGCAGTGCTCGAAAATTATGGGCACCGCCTGCAATTCTGACTTCTCCAAAATTTCCGCCGTCGCCCATATACCCTGAATGCGAAATTTCACATTCATCTGAGAAAAGTCGTCATTCGTTATGGTCACCAAATCATAGAATTTACCGTTTTCTTCCCTGTTTTCGCTCAAATTCGTGAATTGGGACGTTCCAAAGTAATTTGGGGTCGGGGAAGAAGCAGCAAGCGTCAGAATTCCGAAAAAAAACCAAAAATTGACAATTTCTGACGAAAAAAGCAAACCCGAACTATTGACGATCGCGCCAGGAGTCAAATAAATTTGAATTCAATTTGTACCTCAAACCTCAACATGGTTCAACTTCAAAGGTCTATAACTCTCTACAGAAGCATTTCTGGAGATTTTTTGTAGAGATCAAAAATGTTTCAATCGATAGAGAGAACAGATTAAAACTGTTTTTGGACAAAAAATTTTTTCGTGTCTAGGTCCCTTTAAAACCCGTTTACAAAAAATGCACTATTACAGAAGACGTTACAACCGGTCTCAAATTATTTTTTGGTGTTTCGGTTTTGTGTTTACTGTTCACCATCGCAACAGATGCTTTGCCATTGCTTTCTCCTTCGACCTTCAACCTATGCTTTGCGGAAATAGGTCAAGGCTGGCGGAACGCAATTGCGCTCGTTAAAAAATCGCCAAAAAACCGCGCGGTCGACCGTTTTTTTAACGAAGTCTTTCCGAAATCTTCAACGATGCCGCGCGTCAAACGATGAGACGCGTTTCCGGAGTGTTTTGGATCGCGGTGTCCAGTGCTAAACGCTTGCTTTCAGATGCTTGGGTAATTGAAGCCTATCGTAAACGATGTCGACCTCAGCTGAGCGTCTTCTACAGCTGAAAGTAAGTTCATTTCGTTCATTTTCAATTTGGAACCTAATTCTCATGTTCTCATATGAGCAATTCGCTTGTTTGGTTGTTTCACTGCTTTTCACTGTTGATTTCAGCCTTACGCTCCACACTTACTCCGGGCTTAATGCTGCGGCTCTCCCAGCACGACGACGCCGCTTCCGACAACAACATCGACTGTTGCTTCCACTACTACCAGCAATTTGGTTAAACCGTATTTTGTGGTCATTTATCCATAGTGAGTGTCTTAGTTCATAATTCTTCGTTTAGATTAGCGACCACAACGCCCAACTCTGTCCTCAGTCGCACGTGGAAAAGACGAAAGTTCGGACGGCGGGTTTTCTGTTCTATTACGGAGATGACGGGAAGGTGAATGGAGATATTATAACTTTAAAAAACGACGACAGCCCGTGGAACAACGACGTCCAATTGACCTTACGAGTGAGCTGCGTCGTTTGCACTCTTGAAATTAATTACTTACTCATTTAGACTGAAAAAGTGTACTATCAAGATTACTGTACGAAAAAGGTAACATTGTGAGAAATTGTGGGAGAAACGAAATCTCTTTCCAGGCGCCTCTTTGCGATAAGGCGGACAGAATGCTCTACCTCTTCGACACATCTGCGCCGCACTTTTCCCAGGAAATCAGCGTCGTGGTTCAAAAATTACGACAAGCCGCGGAACAAGGCTAAAAGACTAAAAGACACTCCCATCCTAATGCCGACGCGATGCGACGCGCACCAGAAACACTATTTTTAACAGTTTTGGCACTTTATTTCATCAAAAATAAGAATATGAACCGCGACTGGAGATATCTAAACTGAAGCTCAAGACGGCGCGTGGTCAATGCGACGAAGCAAAGACGACGAGCTCTATTTCTCACTTCTGTTTTTTCGATTTTCTTCTGAATAAACGTTGTTATAATCAATCGCACAATGTTTGACCTACCAACGCAATAAGACTCTTTCTGATCGCTTCATTTGGCTTATAAACCCACGCGACGGCCAGATGTTCCGCGACTGAAATCAACAACCGTCAAGTGAATCCTGTCAAAGAACAACTCACTCGTATCATATGCGGCTGGACAGGTGTCGGTGCGTGGGCGCAAATCGACGACGAACGTACGCGTGTGCAGTTCGCTCTCCTGCATCACATGCGTGAATTCCGTAAAAAGTCGGCATTCGTACGACGTAGCGCCATGTTCGGTAATTTGGAAGACAGCCACTTGTTCGAGCTTTTCGATCGCTTCACTTGGCTCGTAAACCCACTTTATGGCGAGATGCTCCGCAACTGAAATCAACAAGTGTCAAGTGACTTGGCAAAGAACAACTCACTGGTCTCATATGCGGCTGGACAGGTGTCGCCACGGGATCGTAGATCGACGACGAACGTACGCATGTGCAATTCGCTCTCCTGCATCACGTGCGTTACTTCCGTAAAAAGTTGGCACTCGTACGACGTAGCGCCACGTTCGGTAATTTGGAGAACGGCAATGTTTGCTTCAAGCGCATACCGAAAGCACTTGATTCGCTGCGACACAAAATACGACTGTTCAGTCCCGTAAACTCTTCCGGGCACTCGCCTGAAGCGGGTACATGAAGCACAAAGGATGATCTAAACATGGGATTTAACCAAATCAACTCTTTTAAAAGCTTTATGCATTACGGTAATGAGGAAGAGGATAGAGAGACGACCCAACATGGCTGCGAGACTGAAACGAATAGAATCTTCGACAAACGCAGGCTGGACTGCGCCCTTAGAAACCAATTCAAACCAATAATCGTCAATATTTCGGTTGATTGTTTTATGAGTGGACTCCCGTTTGAGGGCACAACAATCGGGGCCATTTTATTAGGTTTCCCTAATAGCTTCTCTATTAAACGATCTTTCGACAAAGGCGGCATAATAAAACGTTCATGACAACGGCCAGCGGCGGTGATGCGCTGGCCGGAGCGGAGGAGTGAAAGAGACTTTGGCTAACTAAAGCCAGTCCTACAAGAAGGAAAACGTGAAATTGGCCATTTTGCCAAAACAAGAGTCAAAGGAGATTTCAGTGCTTTCCCTCTTGAAGGTCGCTGTGACCACCACGTGAGGAGGAACCGGTCTTCGTTGCACTTTGACGTTTGTAGTTCCGTCCATCCATCATCCTCGATTCACTCTCGGCTATTACACTACGTTGCGGACACTTTCAAACGCCTCCCATGTGGTCTAGTGGTTAGGATTCGTGGCTTTCACCCACGCGGCCCGGGTTCGATTCCCGGCATGGGAAAAACTTTTTGATGCGCGTTAACAGAAAACATCCGCGTATCATTGATGATTGATCATTTGCGTGCCTTCTGTTTCAGCGGAATTCCGACTTCCGACCTCCGTAATTGAAATTTACACTTCCGCTCATCCCGGGTACACGCTATTCAATTAGCTGTGAATTCTTCTGTGGATCCTCTTCTCTTCATTTTGCCAACTCGCCAAGTGATCGAAGTCATCTGAATTCCATGAAAAAGCTGATTCCGGCGTGAAACATTTACGGCTTGAAAAAAGTTCTAATTTCTGCCGGGAATCTAAAGCATCCGAACATGTTTCGTTTTTACCGTCTATTCGCGAAAAGAAACCTTTCAGAACGTTTCCGATCATCCAACAAAAAGCCAAAAAAAGTTTTTCCCATGCCGGGAATCGAACCCGGGCCGCGTGGGTGAAAGCCACGAATCCTAACCACTAGACCACATGGGAGGCGATTGATGGTGTCTGCAGCGCAGTGTAATAGCAGAGAGTCAATCGCGGACGAGGACGAGGGCAAAAATACAAACATCAAAGTGCAACGAAGACCGGTTCTTCATCATAAGGTGGTCACAGTGACCTTCAAGTGGTAATATTAAGCTCTTTCTAATTTCGCCACACGGCCAACTCTAATTTAGCCGAAAGAAGGCGCGCTACAATCGCATTTTCGTTTCAGCCAGAGCATAAATAGTGACTGAAACAATTAAAGAAATCAATTGGCGCAGCTATCTGCGATGCGCATGCTTGTTGTAAGTCGGTTCTGTGTATTCTGCTTCGAGTTTGAAGAGTTTGGAGTTGGGATGAACGTCCAGGTTCGCGGGGGCACTGCGGAAACGACGGAAATTGAAGATTTCAACAGTTCAAGTTTGCCCTTCATTTGAGCCATTTGAGCATTTGTTTTGTCTGATTCTAAAGTCTCTACAGCTCGAATTTTGCTCTTGAAGCGGGGTCTGTGTAACCAAGCGGTCAGCGGGATCATCAAAAATTTCCGGGAAGCTTCAAAAACAGAATCTGTCCTTTCATGTGACGTGGAAAGGCTAAAGAAATGGAATTTTGCTTGGAAATTGTCCTTCTTTAGTAGAGCTCCCAGTTAGAACCTCAATCGGAGCTTCTTTAAAGAATTGACCTTTGTCTCCGCTCTCCTTCGACCTACATCTAAACTTTGTGGAATTAGGTTCAAGGCTAGCAGAACGCACTCCCGTTCGCTGAAAATTGCCAAAAAACCGCGCGGCGCATCGCGGTCGACCGTTTTTTAAGGAACACGTTAAGGTCGATGGACGACTTTCCGAAATCTTCAACGATGCCGCGTTCTCGTCGTTTGACGCTCGTTTGTGGCGTTTGGATTGCTGTGTAGTCCAGTGCTAAACGCTTGCTTTCAGATGCTTGGGTATTTAAAGCCTATCGTAAACGATGTCGACCTCAGCTGAGCGTCTTTTACAGCTGAAAGTAAGTTCATTTCGGCTTGTTTTCACTGCTTTTCACTGTTGATTTCAGCCTTGCGTTTGGGTATCTTGGCTACCTTTTCGACTGCATGCGCTCCCACACGAGTAGCGGATCCTGCAAATGATTGCAGAAAGTGAAGCGGCAAGTTTGAAAGAAGAAAACAGCGCTAATTGACGGCATTTAGATTAAGCTTCCCGCTTATTCCGGGCAATGCTGCGGATCTTCATCGCAGCACTGGTTCGGGGGCGACTCAACGGACCAACGATGCTCAAAGCACTTTAAGAAGAGCCCGATTAGCGGTCGAATGAACGCAAACGCCGGGTACTATCGTTGTCCCCACCAGGGACAAACAGAGGCGTCAATGCGGATTCCTGTTGGATCTTTCTGCTCCGAGCAGAAAGACTTGCAACCTCCTTGCGAGCATGTACGTTAGCAATAAAGGATTTGATTTGATTTTGGTGTTTACTTATCCTGGTTAATCACCCGGATCAACCGATATTCAGCCTACAAGAACGATCATTTTGCGGCCAGCGGAAACATGTGAAAAACTGCGTTTTGTTAGTCTACAACAGCTCGCCAGAAGAGCGAACATAAAAGAGTAATCGACGTTCTGGCGTTTTCTCTACTCGCGCGCACCTGAAAATCCATTAAAAAAAATTTTTCCCATGCCGGGAATCGAACCCGGGCCGCGTGGGTGAAAGCCACGAATCCTAACCACTAGACCACATGGGAGGCGATCGAAAGTGTCCGCAGCGCAGTGTAATAGCGAGAGTCAATCGAGGATGATGGATGGACGGAACTACAAACGTCAAAGTGCAACGAAGACCGGTTTTCAGTCACGTGGTGGTCACAGTGACCTTCAAGCGGAATTTCATGGGACATCGATGTTGCTTGACCAACTGACGATGGCCGAACCCATTTACGTCATTAGTGGCAGAAGATTATTTTGCTGATCTCGTGAAGGTCGTGAAGGCTTAGCGCTAAACGTAAAAAAACTTTCTTTATCAGTGTAGATATACGGCGATGCGGACCTTCAAGTGGAGATTCAGCTGCTTTGATTCTCTTAAATCTTCTAATAAACCTTTAGTCACACTTCTCAGTAAATCAGAACACAAATAGTGCGGCACGATGAACTTGACCTCTGTTGTTCAAAGAGGCAATTATGACGATTTCCTGTAAGATTCCTTTAAGATGGTTCCTCTAAGCACTGCTTCTTCGGCTACCTCTTCGGAAATGCAATGTTAAAGTGCAACGAAGACCGGTTCTTCATCACGTGGTGGTCACAGCGACCTTCAAGTGGGATTTCATGGGACATCTATGTTGCTTCAACTGGCGCTGGCAAAGCACCACACGCGTTTTTCTTAGTCAGTCCTCAGGAAATCAGCCCACGCGAGTGTTCGTAACACACACGGTGTACGCGTGCGGCACGTGCGTTGCACCGTGACGGAATTTCAGTGACGATGAACTTGAACTCCGTAGTGCCAAGAGGCAATGACGACGATTTCTTGTAAGAACTGATTCTTTGGCTACTTCCTCGTCTGTCGGCGTTGTTGATGGCAGAATCTGGCAGAAAATGGCTTTTTATCATAATTTATCATAAATTCAAAGAGTACAGAGCGGAGTGACAATGCGCGTCAAGTGGAGATTCAGCTTCTTGTGCGGCGAGGACAAACAGCTACATAGGACAAGCGCTAGTCCAATCAGATTTCTTAATTTGGAATGCGACGAGGACACCTAGGTGACTGTCGATTGCGTTGAGGAGATGATCGATCGATCGATGGAACAGCTGAATCCTGTCTTCAAACGGGCAGCGCGCTCTTCGATTTGGACGAATCGGCGCATTTCTGGAGGACGCAGAGGTACAAATTGCGAATCATGAGACAAATCATGACCAGAGCGAGAAGCAGGGCGACGTGGAGCTCAAAGTCGGTCGGGGAGGAGAGGAGAAGCATAACGAGCGGTCGCGGGAGGACGAAAGGCGACTGATCGGCGGAAGGAACGCCGCCGGCCGGCAGCGAAAGGTTAATTTCGAAATGCATTCCTGTTTACAGTGCGCGGCGGCGTCAAGCCGCTTGAAGGAGTGGACGAGAGGCCGCGCTGTCGAGAGGCCGACGGTTGGATCGGGCGGTCGAGTCGGGATGACGTGTGGCGGTGATTGCGACAAGGAATCTGCGCGGTGCACGCTCGACCAACAACACAGGGAGCGCAAAAAGAGATTTGTGTGGTTTTTTGACGGTTAAGACTGGATTTGAGAGTTTTGGAGTGACCAACTGACTCGATTTGGAATTTCAAACGTCCTACTGTCCTATTGTCCTACTAATGTAAGTGCGAATCGCTCTGAACAGAACAAAGAAGGTAGTGGGGGCCTCGAAGCAAAGTGTGATTGATAATTAGAGTGCACTAGATGGTAACCCAGATGACCCTCGGTCGGACGTGCAATTCAAAAATTCACAAATTTGCACAGATCGAAAGCAAATCTCGGTCTCCTCGCCCCTTCCACGTCCTCTTCTGCGCGTCAACAACGTCGCAACACCCTCGGCTGCAGCGCTTCCGGCGTTTACGACCTCCCTCCGCTCCTCTTCTCCCCTCCGAGCGCCATTTTCGTCCCCGAACGCGCGCTCCTCCACACGTTTCCCTCATCTCGCAGCGATGAACGCGGACGGCGGCGAATTGGCGCTTTTCCTCCTCTGCACGGTCGTCTTCGTGGCGGCGGTCGTCCTGCTGCTCGTCGCCAACTTTCTCGGCTGCAAGGGCGTTCAGAACCAGGCGGACTCGTTCCTCAACCGCCCCGACGACCCCTCGTTGTTCGAGGTGAATTCGAGGGTTTTGAGGAGAATGCAACTGAGTGATTCGCATTTCAGGAGGCGGCGTCTCAGGAATAGGCCGTTGGCTACCGTACACCTCGTTGATCAAGTTCCTGTTCTGCCTTCCGTTCCGCAATTCTTGATTTTTCATGTTTGAATTTTGACTTTAAAGGTTTTCTATTCAATAAACGACCGTATCCCTTTCGAATTCGATCCACCAAAAGCGGTAAACAGCCGAGCAGACGGAGAAAGTTGCGCGTGAGATGCTCGCCACATTGGAGCGAGCATGTGCCCAAACAGCGTTTTTGCTTTTCGCACAGGCGTTGCTTTTTTGCACCTTTGCGCATCGCTTTACGCCACAATCAGTCCATTTAACAGTCGGGAAACTGATTTCTGAACATCCAAACGCATCATGACGACCGGAGGGTACTGTATGGCCGGAATCCGCTGCGATGACTTTGTTCTCATGGCCGCCGACAAGAGCGTCGTCGCGCACGGCGTCCTTAAGTTCGCCGACGACATCGACAGAGGCTTCAAACTCGGCGAGAAGCTCTTCATGTACTGCGCCGGATCAAACGGAAGTTCGGAGCGTTTTGGCGCGTTCGCCAGAAGCCACGTTGACTCGACGAAGATCCAGTTCGGCTACGAATTGAAGCCCGAGCCCTTGCATCACTTCCTGAGCCGAACGGTCGCCGCTGACTCGTGGAGCGTCGATCTGCTGCTCGGAGGATTCAACGACGTGGAGGGAAAGTCGTTCCTCGGCTCCGTCGACAAAACGGGTGCTGGATTAAAGGATTGGCCCTACGCGGCTCTCGGGGACAGCGCGCCGCATTGTAAACTCATCATGAATCAAGCCTATCGCCGGGACATGAGTGAAGCACAGGCGATCGAGTTGCTGCAAAGGTGCGTGAACGCGGCGAAGCGCAGTTTCTCGATGGGGAGCTCCTTCAGTGTCGTCAAAATCGATCGGAGTGGTGTGCAGCAGCTCGCTGATCTCTCTTAATTCCTTCCGCTTTATTAGGCGCTGTGTGTGGTTAGAAATAAATGAATTGATTGGTCTTCTCTGAAGAATTCTCCCAGTAATTCAAATTGGAGCAAAAATGACCCAACAGGCGGTCTGTGACTATTGGGCGCCCGATTGGGATGCGCTTGTCTGTGTACTGTAAGGTAACATGTGCTACAGTACATACCTGATATTGGCACCACTGCGCCCTACAAAGTCTGGTAAGCCTAAAAAGAACATAGGCTAAATGACAAAGACGAGCAGCCTATGCTGTGCATAGCGCACAGCCTAAGCTTAGCTATCGTCACGCAACGCTGCGCAACAGATTTTGAACTTTGCTTTTAGGCTCTGTTACTGTCACTGTCTCAGGCTTACGGTTAGGCGCTTCCGCATTGTGTGCCTAAACGCTCTACGAAGCCTATTACATCAAAAACTAGTTTAAAACGCTAAGGCAGTCAGCCTAAGCCTAAGGCAGGTACGTTATAGTTATCCAAGACCAAAGATAATGCGTTATTGGCGCTTTCCAACAACAACGGACATGAATTTCTGAATTGCTTCAATCCGGCAGCAAATCGGCACAATTGAGCACACAATGTATTGATTACTGATTATTCACGAATTCAGGGTTGCCACTTGAATCGTGCTTATCTTCGGCTTAAACGCAATCAGCTCCTGGCGCACTGCACTAAATACGCCGCTTAATCTTCAATTCTCATTGATCACGCTGCAAATACCTGCACACCACGACTAGGAGTACTGTAGGAATGAGGAGATAGTTGAATTGATAGTAGTACATCAGCGCAGCTTCGACCCAGAGCTCCGCCGGCAAGAGGTACATTCCAAACGTGTAAATACCGTATAGGCTCGTATCGCAGATGAACCTCGAAACTGCGTAGATCAGGATTGAACGCTCCTTGGCGATCGTATTCACCGCGTTCGTTTGAAGCCTCCTTCGAACCATGCATACGACCAAAATACCGTATACCAGCAAGGTCGCTGCGCTCATAGCGAGAACGTAATCAGTGCCAGCGTACTGTAGCGTCACTGATCCGGGAGTTGAGGAGTTGAAGCGCGTCATGTAGCGATGGGCGGGGATACCGTAGTCGCAGCAGGGCGTTAGAAGGATGACAAAGTGCGCGAGGCCGACGAGCCAACCGCAGACTGTGAGCACCTGAACAGACGGCAGCTTCATTTGGCTGTGTGTGTGTGGTCAATTACAGTGTGGATCACATCAGGGTAGCTGAGGGCGGCCATGATCTTCAGTCGATTGAGAGCGAGGACAAAACTGAGCGCCGCTTCAGTCCGACCACAAGAAACCATCAGTTTGAGCGGAATCGACCACGGATCGAACGCGAAGAGGCGCGATAATCCAATGAAAACGCATCCAGGCGACATGAGCACTTGGGAGACGCCAATTTGGATCATTAGACGGTAGCATTCACTACTACGATAGGTCGGGTTTTTAAGCATGATCTAAAGAATTGATCGGATCTTGAGTTGCACCGCAAATTCTGTTAATCAAATGCTGTTAATCACTGATTCTACGTCAGATAGCAAGCGCATGAAACTGTGACATCAGCGCGCGCATCCTTGAAGTCTTGGAACAGCGCAGATACCGTGGTTCCGCCCACTCCTGAGCGTCACGTTCTCAAAATTGAAACTACCTGTGCCAACATCGAGCAGCTTTCCCGTCAGCAATAGAAGCTCCAGCCAGATCATACCTACCGGTAAACCATGAAATCAACGTGCGCATCCTTGAAGCCTTGGAACAGCAAGAATACCGCTGAACAGGACAACACGCTGCCGCCAGAATTTTGCTTGATTAGCAAGCATCGTAAGGTGAGCTGTAGCGCCGTTCTAGGCTAATCATACTGTATGTAAGTGCCTCACGCTTAGGCCTAGGCGCTTCCGCAAGGTTTACCCAGTTATTGGCTTTGTTTATTGACTTTTGAATTGATCCTGTTTAGGTTACAACGCCATAAAACGACAGAAAATCTTCAAACATCAGGTCAAATGCAGTTGGCCGGATAAGCGACAAATCGAGCCTTGCCATGTGGCCGAATGTTGACATTTAGCGCTGCCCTTACTCAAGACATACCTGTAGAATGCGGACAAGAAGGAGAGAAAAGACAAACGCGGTAGAAGAAAAGAATGCACCGAAGATTTTCATGTTTTTGCTGTCGTCCATTGAGCCACCACAGACGGCAATTCACACCTATTGTAAGACGAGGAAATGCTTTCAGAAATGCTTTAATTCCATTATTTCGGAGTTTTTGTTAGAGGGAGCGACCGCAATGTGAAAACGGCGATATTTCACACGAAAAAGTTCACTTTAGGCGTCAACAACGTCAATGACACACTGTCAATAGCACTAGTCATTGTTTCTAGGGACAGAAGAGAACACTCTGAAAACGGCGGCATCGAGATGAAATTCGTGAGGTTTTTAAACGCGAATCGACGATTTTTTCTCAGATTTAAAGGCGAATTTCTGGCCTCAAATTCATCAAACAGATTCGTCTCCTCCAACGAGTGCTGAAGAATGTGGTTCTTGACTTTGACCAGATTTACACCAAAATCCTGGTGGAATTTGAATGAAAAACTTTTGCACTGAAAATCTCAAAAGGTCGCCTTTGCCAACCTAGCGCTGCTGATCCAAAGGTTTTGTTGTTGAGCCAAGACGAAGAATTGATGTTTTCGGTCATAAACGCGCATCGTCAACGTTGTTGACACAGCGAGGCAACTTTTTCGGCGTTTCCGTCTGCCTCAATCGCCTTCTGTTTACCACTTTTGCGGTTTGGATTGGGATTTCGTCTTCTTAGACTCAGCATTGAGATTTTGGACGACAGTTTGAGCTATTCAACTACCGTAGGCTCTGTTCGCAGAAGGCGAAATGTTGAACAATTCAAACTAGAGAATTTGAGCGAATTTGAGCGGATTTGATTTGCAAGCACCTTCTTAGCCCCCGCTATCAAGCAACAACGCAACGTGGATATGGCTATGCTCCTTCTAGGGTTATAATCGCTCGCTTTTGGCCAATAAAATCGTGTCATCCACGTTGCTTACATTTTGTTTACAATCTTTGCCCTCCGATTACCTCTTCTTTTGTCCTTTGCGGTAGCGGTGATGTGATCTTTGATATTTTAGGCTCAAAAATGGAATTTTTCAAAGTCTTCGCCATTCTCAGTGAACTCTTTACCCTCGCCACTACCGTAATCGGCGTCGTTCTTGGCTATGTTGCGCTCGTCGTCGTTGTAAGCGTCGGTTCCATCCGCTACTACAGGGCGCGAAGAGTGAACAATCAGATGAAAACTGCGGTAGTCTAAGGCTACGGTAGGTTGCAATGAGATGTTCTGGGGCAGGTTGACCAGTGCTTTTCAGAGATCAACCCCTCGCTTTTAATAATGATTTCCCGATTTTTCTCATGTTTGAAGCATCTCATGCATTTCTTTAGAGACGCGAATGGATGGTGCTGCTATAAAAAGGTGTTTTTCTACCTTGATATTGTTGATTTGAAGGTTGTTTTGTGCAAATAAACAGAATTTAAATGCTTATGGCTGCTCCGCAGACTTCTCGAACTACTCTAGAGAGCGTCAGAGTAGAATAGGGTAATCAGAGAAGCAAGAGCAGATTGATTTTGCGTACCCTCTTGCTTAGGCACTGAATACCCCAAAGGTCGCGTTTGACAACGTGGAGCCGCTGATCAAAGGTTTTGTTGTTGAGCGAACGTTTTCGGTCATAAACGCGCATCGTCGACGTTGTTGACGCGAAAACGCAACTTTTCGTCTGCTCGGCTGTTTACCGCTTTTGGTGGATCGAATTCAAAAGGGATACGGTCGTTTATTGAATACAAAAGCTTGAAAGTCAAAATTCAAACATGAAAAATCAAGAATTGCGGAACGGAAGGCAGAACAGGAACTTGATCAACGAGGTGTACTGTAGCCAACGTCCTAAACTTGAGGCGCCGCCTCCTGAAATGCGAATCACTCAGTTGCATTCTCCTCAAAACCCTCGAATTCACCTCGAACAACGAGGGGTCGTCGGTTCGGTTGAGGAACGAGTCCGTCTGGTTCTGGACGCCCTTGCAGCCGACAAAGTTGGCGACGAGCAGCAGGACGACCGCCGCCACGAAGACGACCGTGCAGAGGAGGAAAAGCGCCAATTCGCCGCCGTCGGCGTTCATCGCTGCGAGAAGAGGGAAACGTGTGGAGAAGCGCGCGTTCTGGGACGAAAATGGCGCTCGGAGGGGCGAAGAGGAGCGGAGGGAGGTCGTAAACGCCGGAAGCGCTGCAGCTGAAGGTGTTGCGACGTTGTTGACGCGCAGAGGAGGACGTGGAAGGGGCGAGGAGACCAAGATTTGTTTTCGATCTTGAAAACTTGTGAATTTTTGAATTGCACGGCCGACCGAGGGTTATCTTGGTTGCCATCTACTTTAAAAGATCATCATTGTAAGTTCCCAAAACAAAAAAAAATAATTTTACGTTTCATCTTTTCAATTCACACTCTTGCCGCTATTCGATTCGCGGTCGTCACTACCGTCTTTGTTCCATTCAGAACGATTCACACTTACATTAGTAGATAATAGCTGCAAAGTCACACCCTCACTTCGAGGCCGGCCGTCTCCCGCTCACATTCCTTCATTCCTCATCCCAGTATGGAGTGGATCAACCCGCTGTTTGTTGAAAATGTCTGCAATCTGCTTCCCAAAAGCGATATGACCGCCTTGCGCAAGCTCGGCCGCTCCGTCACTTGGAACAACGCCACTTGGCGGATCATTCAGAATCGACAATATTATCAGATTGATGTTTACGGTGGACAACTGGAGGTGGAACACCTCTTGTCACACCCTAAACGCCGCTGGAAGCGTGCAGGATCTTGCGACCTGGCATTATTGGAAACTGAACTCAACGGTCGGATTGGTGAACTCATTATTCGCAAACATGCCGACGACGCAGGAGTGGCGCAGCTATCGTCTGTCCTCCAATTTGTGACTTTTGCTGACAATTCCAGTCTGTACTTGTACGGTTTGTCCAGTGATGCTTCTAGGTCTATTACCACCCTCTTGGAGTCGCCCCGCTTCCGGTCAACCTCCTTTTTCACTGATATAAGGAATCTTCCAGGAGTTGGCGACGTCGCAGCTAGCTTTCTACGGAAGCACATCGACCGGAAGATCCTCAAATGCGTCACTCTGGAAGAAGGATGGCGACGAGAAGATTCCACGTGGATCAGCGAGCTCCTCGCGCAGAAGCAACTCGTCGTCTTTGACTCGGATAAAGCTAAAGCTCTCAGTTTCGACCTGAAAACGCTGCAAAAGATCGCCAAGAGCATCGCCTCCAAGCGGCAAGCGAATCGCAAGCGAAAGTACCGATTTATTGCGCGATTCTCAAGAAAAGAGTTTGCCGCGGTGCTCGAGGAATTTGATTTACGAAAACCGAAAAGTCGTATACGCAATGACGTATTCCGCAATGAGCGCGCAAGGGTTGACCTGTGTATTAGATCAAAGGTATTTGCCATCCGCGCTACTTACAGCGGTAAGAAGAAAGATCTTTCATACGGTGTCTACTCCTTCTAACGATCGATTCGATTTGTGGATTTGTGAATCAATGTGGACGTCAAATCAAGAGCGACCAACGTCGTCACCTCAGAACGAAATGATCTCTGATCCTGAATTGTCACTGTTTACTGTTTTGCTCTTTGGAATTTTGGCTTTAATGAAATGAATGAAATTGATCGAGGATGACCAAGGAAACAGGGTTTTTTTTTCATTTTGATCGTTCCGAGAGTTCAGAATCGCAAAACAAAAAATTTTTCTCCCCGGGCGGGAATCGAACCCGGGTCTCGCACGTGACAGGCCCGGATACTCACCACTATACTACAGAGGACTGGCTGATAAATATGAATGTGTCGCTTATACTTCCATCACTCCAGGACTCAAATTCAACATTTAGAATTGCTTAGCTCTGTGCCATTTTGCCGTTGCCACAGAACACAGGCAGCACATCTTTTAGCTGTTTTTCTTCATTTATATGTCCTCTGATCTCTCTCTCTCTGGTACTACCGAGGACTGTATGAGGGTGAAGCATCGACTAAGTGTAACTGAACAACTTTGGACAACCAAGGCGTTATCTCGAGCAAATTACAGCTTACGCGAGAGTACATGAAAATTAATATGCACTGTTCAAAACCTGGAATTGCGTTGGTGATGTTATCCAAACCCTTCAAAAATGCAGATTTTTGGTTTATTTTGCAATACAATAATAACACTTCTCTCTCCAAAGCACTACGTGGACGGAAGAATCGACTCGCTGTCAGCATCGACGTCAAGGTTGAACACGCGAGCTTCGCGGGCGAATTCCTGCCAAGCCAGAGATTTGTCCTAAAAGCAGCATTTCGTTAAACTCGAACCCAGTTGCTCTAGACGACGAACCTCATCCGTCAACTCCAACTCTTCCCGATGCTCGAATTGCAGATCGAATCGTTCGACTTTTGAAACGAAGCGTTGATCGCTCTGCAGAATCACCGCGTCCAGATGTTCATCGCCGCTCGGCTCCAGCGCTACAATCGGGCTTTCTTTGAAGGCGTAGAGCTCCTTTAGTTCCTCTTCGGTGAAGAAGCGCTCGATCTGGTCGCCGTGTTCCACGCGTTTTCCAATCGAAATTTTGGTGATTTGGTTGATGTAGTCGCGAGCTTCAAGCGTGTGCTAAACGATGAATTTATAAGTGAAATTGAAGAGCTACGCCTCGCTCACCTCCGCAACGAGCCGATAGACGAAAATGGGCTTTTGCTGACCCATACGACACACTCGATAAGTCGCCTGCTCGTCGTTCGCGGGGTTCGGCGAGACGTCAAAGATGACAACGCGATTAGCGGCTTGAAAATTCGTCCCGACGCAGCCAGCTTTGGTGGAGAAGATGACGAGTTTGACGGCGGCGTCCGTCTTGAACGTGTTTTCCATGCGTCTCCGATTATTTGCATCCACTTTTCCCGAAATAACGTAATAATCCACTTCTTCTGTCCAGTGGAATTCGTCTTTCAACGCCGATTTAATGAGGGCGATCGATTCGAGGTACTGCGTAAAGATTATCCTGAAATTCACAGCACTAGAAACGACCGAATGTGCGAGAATAACCCACATTTTATCTCCTATTCGTACGCACTCTCTGACGAGTTTGAGGAGGAAAATGAGTTTTCCACTCAAATCCACCGCCTCGATGTTCGTTTCGTCCAGTAAGCCGTCGACTTCGAACGTCTCGAAGAGCTTAGACAGCTTAGAATTGCCGCCGTCTTCTAGGCCCTGAAAATGAAGATGAATAGGACTAATTCGTGGCTTTCTCAATACCTTTCCGTGCGCAATCAACAACAGTGGATGGGCGCAAATCTTCTGGAAAAGATGATAAGCCGAGAAATACTTTATCTTCTCTTCTTTCTGAGTCTTGATGTAGCGCAGGAGGCTGACGTACAACGCGCGTTGACGCTCCAGAAGTCGAATGAAGATCACAAAATCGCTTCGTGGCGGGAGGTCGCCGGGTTGATGGTCTCTTCGCTAAATCAAAACGGTCAGTTTGCACAGATTCAAGCCTATACTTACGTGAACATGCCGCTCCACCAGTCGGTAGAGGACGAATTCTCTTCTGCGCGCTCTCGCAGTCACATTCTCGGCGGTTATAGTGGAACCCGCTTCAATTGGGCCTTTGAAGAGCGTGTCGAAAGCATCTCGTTCCAAGAGGATCGGCTGCACAAAGTTCACGCAGCTTCGATCTGAAAACGCTCATTTGATTTCTGTGGAAGACCAGCAGTGAAACTCACATTCATCGAGGTTGTTCTGGAAGAGCGTTCCGGTGAGCGAGAGGCGGCGCTTTGTTCGCGTCTGCTCGAATGCTTTGAACAGCGCGGTGCTCTCGTTCTTCACGCGATGCGCCTCATCGACGATCAGGAGATCAGGTCCCGGATTCACGATCGCACGTCGAATCACCGCGTTGGAGCGATCGAGGTCGCGGAATCTCTCGAATCCGACGATCGCGACTTGTGGAATCGCGTTTGGCAGTTGGAACGGTCGAAAGAAGAGCTCGGGCGTGCCGCTCGGAAAGATTTTGTACTGAAATACTCGATATTAGTGGAGGATTGGGAGTTGAGGCTCCTACCGAGAACGCGTAGCCATCGGGAGAGGGTCTGCGCTCTTCGAGTTCACTCTGCCAGGTTGAGATCGTGCCAAGAGGACAGACGATAAGAATGTTCTTGAAGGTCTGGTTGATCGGAGCGTGGCGAGAGATCGTATCAAGGAACGCGATTGCCGTAAAAGTCTTCCCAAGACCCATGCAATGATTCAGGATGCCTAAATCCAGAATTAGAGGGAAAATCAGCCTCTAACGCTCACCTCCTCCAACGACATCGGTGTTCAAGGCGATCGCACCTTTGATGCAGGCTCTGTAGGCAAACTTCAGACCCTCGACTTGGTGCGATTTCAACGTAGCGCTGAACTCTGCATGCACAAAGACACCGGCGTCCAACTCGATTCTGAACGGCGCCTCGGCGACTGGTGGCGAAGGAGGGTTGATGAGGGCGTAAAAAGATTGATTGATCTCATCTTCCGTCATCCCTTGCTCGCGCATTTCATTCATCAATTGAACGCTGAAATCGTAGGTGAAACTTTAGATTTTGCGCTTGATTAGTCGACTTACAAGTTCACTAGGGGAGCCGACATAGTTCGAAATTAGAGGCGTTTAAGGGCTGAAATGAGAGAAGTTTATTAGGAGGATACAGTCAGCGATTGCAGGCAAATCAAGCGATAAAACACTGCAAGAATACGAACCTAAGATCAACTTAAAAGCTGGCCGTACATCGTCCAAAAAGTGAACGTTCTACATATCTCACAATCAGTCTCAAAAAGAGTTTAACTTTCCCAGGTTTTCTCAAAGTATCGTAAAATGAGATTTTAGAGTTTAGCTGAAGCTGATGCTGTCTGCAATCTCAGGAGAACGACAGCAAATTGGAGCAAAAAAATGCTCCAACAGGCTTCTAATAGCGCAACTAAATCTGACTGTAAATTGTCCTTAACGTCTCCATGAACCTAGCCAACATTTCCCGTCGCAAGGTGTTCTGCGCGACAACAACAGTTTACCGTACCTAAGAGTAACCTCCCTTTAAACTGTTTCCTCCTGGCTGATCGTTCTCAGTGCTTTGAACTTTGATTCTAACGTAAAATACCCTTCAAAATTGAGTCCGTAGGCTGCATCTAGCAGCGAGGCAACCCCTCCCTGAAGCCAAACTGAACTATTAGGATACATTAAAGAACCGTCGATGTAAATCAAGATCCCCTCTTCAAGCGTGTTCCGAGCGACAACAAACTACAAAAAGCAGCCTCATTTACCAACGCATTTCTCAGATGCTGCAGCCGGCAGCGAGAATTACAAGGACGACTATAACCTCCCCTCAGTGTTGCAAGCGACAACAAAATCCAGCAAAAAAACCTTCAAAATTCAGTCTGTGAATCTGCGAATGGTGCATCTAGCAGCAGCGAGGTAACCCCTCCCGGCAGTCAATCTCAACTGCGCAAATACGATAATAAAGAACCCTAAATTCCGTTCCATCAAGAGTCTCAAAGTGTTTCGAGCGACAACTGAATCCAATCGACGGAATTCGCGGAACGAACGGAAGACAATCACCAACCGTTAAGTGGTGCTTAAAACTGCAATTTTATTGGATCTGCCATTGCGTTAGGAAAACTACCGTATTCTTCATTAAGCTACCGTATGCCCTATTTCAAAAGTTCAAAATTTCCAACTGTCGCTGGTTCGTTTAGTTGTGCGGAATTGTTACCGCGCGTCGCGTCCCTGAAGCTAAACGTTGTTGACTATTGGACAATGAGTGGCGCTCCAATTTAGCGTACGGTAGTCAAGTTTACAAGATGCGCGGTATTACATTACGATTAACGATCCGCATTTCGGGTGTTTTGAGCGACAACAAACTCCAAAAAGCGACCTCCTTTACCAAAGACATTCTCAGATGCTACACCCGGCGGCTAGGATTACCAGGATGACTGACCACCTCCTCTAACAAGTGTTTCGAGTGACAACGAAATTTACCGAAGAAAAACCTTCAAAATCCAGTAAGCATGCTGCGAATGCTGCACCTAGCATCGAGGCAACCGAGACAACAAAGAACTCGCCTCCTTGAAATCTTTTAGGCCAAACTACCGTAACCTTTGCCTGATGTTTCAAATTTAAAAAGTAGGAAATGTAGTCCGTTCGGTCTCTGCATCCGCATCGTGCTGCGGAACACATTTGAGCATGCTGCAACTTGCAGTGAGAGAAGAGAAGTTTGGTCCAATCTTCTTTGCGGCACGACCAATCATCTAGTAAATTTCTACCGTTCGGTCGTTGATGGCAAAAGTGCGAAGTTCTGCAAAAATATGATTTGCAGTTTGTTTTTCAGGTGTTCCGAGCGACAACAAACTCCAAAAAATCACATGAAGGGAGAGAAATGTCATCCTTGCAATCCTCGCTGCGTGGTGCAGCATCCATGGAATGCTTTGGTAAAAATTGACTTTTTGCAGTTTGTTGTCGCTCGGAGCACCTTGGAGGGGACAGTCCGCGAGGTTCCCTTGTCAGTGTTTCGAGCGACAACAAATTTTACATACAAAAAAACCTTCAAAAGGCTGCGAATGCTGCACCTAGCATCGAGGCAACCAAGACAACTCCAGGCGGAGACAACAAAGAACTCGCCTCCTTGAAGGCTTTTAGGCCAACTACCGTAACCTTTGCCTGATGTTTCAAATTTAAAAATTAGGAAATGTAGTCCGTGCGGTCTCTGCATCCGCATCACGATGCGGATGAAACCTCGAAGCTGGTCTAGCATGCTACATCTGTCAACGAGACAGACTGTCCAGAATGATACGTTCTGCATTGTGGCGCTGGCGTTATTAAAATGCGTTTTGAGGTTTGCATTTCGGGTGTTCCGAGCGACAACAAACTCCAAAAAGTCAATTTTTACCAAAGCATTCCATGGATGCTGCACCCGGCAGCGAGGATTGCAAGGATGACATTTCTCTCTCCTTCCTTCAGTGTTCCGAGCGACAACAAAAATCAACGAAAAAACCTTTAAAAATTCAGTTTTTTTCTTCTGCAGATGTGCACCTAGAATCGGATACCGTAATTACCGTTGATCGTTGATCATACAAATTTAAAAAATCGTAATTGTAGTCCATTTGGTATTCGAGCATGCTGAAACTCAACATAAAAATTGATAGATTTCGTTGCGGAACCAGTCATTTCCTAAAGTTCTATCGTTCGGTCGTTGACGTCTTCTGTGCGACAAATTTGTCGCACAGAAGACGTTCGGAAAGAGGGTCACCAGCTCGGAGATCGATTCCTCGTAACCTCTTGGCAATACCGTAAACTTTGCCTGCTCGAATATCGGATTGAAATCTGTAAATCTTCTGTAAGTGCAACATTTTCAGGCTTAACGTATAACAACAGCTCTGGTTTTCAATTCTCATTCCTTCCTCTCCGCCAATATCAACATTTGTTTATTTACATCGAGCAGCTAGAACCAAACGAATTCCACGATCATGCGACGAAGGAGAGCGCGACGATGGCGACGTTGAGAACGTCGCCGCAGCGTCGCCGCATGGTCGAAGCAGCGGATGAAGTAATCTTGGATACAAACACGGTCGCAGAGGGGTCAAATCTGGGCGGAGAAGAAATCCCCACGTTGCAGAGGTCCTTATCACAGCAGGCGACGTAGATGATGACGGGTTCCCCCTTGATGTCTCGTTTCCCATAGAAATTGCCTCGAGCATTCGCGTTCATCACTGACTGAAAGAATTCAAGTTACTCGAGTCGCGTTAAACCACCGCCTACCTTGCAGTATGCCTTCAGTAACGCCGAGGAGAGTGCAGATGTAGGATTAAGGAGGATTAAGACACGCAGACAACCGTCACTCAAGGAAGATGACCCAGCTACCATAATCAAGTTAATCTCTATTTGGTTATTATTGTAGTAACGTCGCACCCTAAAATCCCGCGTGGCATTCTCTTCATTTTAATCCAACAAAACGATCTTGTAAAACAAAAAGTTGGTTTTTTTTTTAATTTCGCTTTGATATTAGCTGATCTTTCACATTTATTTCAGAAATGCAAACCACAAAATTGTTTTATTCGTTCGAACAACTCATCAAACATTGCGGTCTAGAAACGATGCTTAATTTGTTGCACCGCTTACGAAAACGTGTAAACAACGAGCACAAACTGCCTCCTATCTGGCGCAAAGCTATCACCAACGAAGAATTGTTTCCTGTTTGGACGGAAACTTATTACGTTCCCGAAAGACGTCTGTAGGACGACTTTTTTTTACGTTACCGATGCTGTAGGCTTCCTGTCGGAGCTCCGACAAAGCCTACTCCATTCTTAGAATGGAATAGAGCAAAGCGCGAAGCGTTTTCGCGAGATCAATAAGGCTGAGAAAACGCAGCGGAAACGTTCCTAGTTTTTGCACACTCTTTTCGCTGTTAGCTTTTGCTCCACCACTCCTGAGCTTTACAATGGCTGCCTACTTGAATGTTCTTGCTGCTGTTAGCTGTGAGAACTTGAGAGCGCGCGTGCTATTACTGTGTACTTGCTTATCATGCTATTACAGAAGGCTGACCGCTAAGCGTTAATATGGAAGCCGAATGGAACAGCAATCGCCTCGTCGCCAAAATTCGCGCTGTCACAACCGTGATAGTGCGGATTTATGATGAACTGTGGATAACGAGTGAGGCCTGCAGGAGGCAAATGGAAAACGAAATGGCTGGCAAAGAATCGCACCTCGGCCGTCATGGCGACGAGGACCCGTGGAATTACCCACAATTTTTTGTAATGACAAACCAACTGGTTTTGTCATCAAAAAAGGAGATTTTGGATCATCTCGAATTGATCGCAATCTCCCGTTTGCAACGGCTCCGCGATACGGACAGGCACCGATTTCTCCTCCAGCTGGTAGAAGACATGCTCAACGAAACGACGGATCCCGGATTGTAAAAGCAGCTGCACGCGGAATTGATACACGTGTAAATAGATCCGGTTGACGCACACGTCGCGGTTGTAAATAAATAAACGTAGTTTATGACAGAATGAGGCGTGACCTGACCACTAGCACGACCATTTGGAACAATAGATATCGGTTGAGCCAATTGTAAAAGGAAATCCTCAAAATATCGCGCCAACAATCCCTCGCACCAACAGCATAAAGCGCTGGCATCAAAGATGATGTCGCTCCGCAAGGCTAAAGTGAGTAACATTCAATACGTAGTTGCTATTGCAAACTTGTTGTCCCGAGCAAGACCAAACCCGCAAAGCGCAATAAACCTGGAAGGCCCAAGAGCTCAACAGCGACCTCCGGTCAGTCATCGCATGCAGCGAATCGAATTGTCTACGAGGCCTGCCGCATCGAGGTCACCACAATGCTGGTCGGTTCTCCTCGAACAGAGAGGACCAATCAACACAAGGACGCCAGCGACGCGAGCAAACGGATAAAGTCGAAGAATTCTCCACGAATCCGTGAGCTGCGCGACTTGACTCATCGCTATTAATTTCAGTTGATGACAGACGTGGTCGATAAGTAAAAGGGGCACCCGGTCCATGATAGTTCAATCGAGTGACGAGCATCCGCGTAAACTACATATAGCGTTTATGAAGCACAAGCGATACCAACTCGCATCGCCTTTTCAGTCTTGTTTCTTTGTGAATTGCTGTGAAAACCGCAAACGTTTTGAAGAAACTAGTGTGGCAGTAAATAGCGTTTTACAGGCGCCAAACAGCGACGACCCTCTCTGGCGAAGCAAGTCAACTTGAATGCATGATTGTGTGCAATTTGGGGCCGATTGGCTACATGTGACTTGAGATAGACTGCACTGAGATACATGTGACTTGGGATAGACTGAGATAGACCCGACTGCAAGCCTAAATCTAAGCCTTGCAGTCGGGCTGTCAAGAAATCAGATGGTTGTCCCCGCGATCGAGACAACCGTCCCTGAAGGAAGACGACCCAGCTACCGTAATTCAGTTAATCTCTATTTGGTTGTTATTGTAGTAACGTCGCACCCTAAAATCCCGCGTGGCATTGTTTTCAAGGCGAGCGACTACAAGAGAGCACTGGCACGGCGAGTCTGATGCGTTAAATTGTATTTGAAAGTCATAAAATCAGATAAATCACAAAATGCGGTTACATGCGCTCTGTGACAGCGATGGTGGCCTGGTTGATGTAGTCGAGGAGAATCTTCTGGACGAAGTCGTTCGGAGGGCAATTGTGCTCGCACTCGGTGGAGGCGCCCGCTCTGATGGCGGGCAGATTCTGCTTGATCGAAGAAAATTGAGATTTGCGCGCATCGCAGACGGGATCGTAGGGGCGGATGACGCTGTGGGACAGCGAGCCTGCAAGAAGGCAAGCTCTCATCGATTTGATTTGACTTGAGGGATCTTACAGGGATCGAAGACGGTCTTGTTCAAAGCACCCAGAACGTCGAGGAGATAGGCTTTAGCCTGAGAATCGTCAACTCCAGGGCATTGGATCGTAGTGATTTCGCTGATTGGATCGAGGATTAGACGAGTTTCAACGTACGCCAACGTCTTCGCAATCAAGCAGTCCTTGTCACCAGCGGCCGAGATCTGCAAGAATCAAGTAGTCATAGAGTCGGGTTACTGTAGAACAGCCAACCGCTGCGAGAAGAGCGACGAGAGCGGTGAAGATGAGGAGCTTGGAAGTCATTCCGAAGAAGTGCATCTGAGTTGTTGGAGGGGGAGAGTTTATATGGAGCGTTTCTCTCGATCAAACGATCAATTCTTATCAGCGGAGGACGTGGAATCGTGCGTGCGCTTTGTTCGCAGGGCACAAAACGGAACTTTAGTTCTTGTTTGTGTGCTATCAGTAACAAACAGGAAGCGCGAGATGATGAAACAGGAACAAAGTACGCGGAAGGTTGACGGCAAGCAGAGTGCAGAAGCAGCTGCAAGACGTTCAAAATCCTTAAAATTTCCTTTAGATAGGCTGTTCAGACAGCAAGGCATTGTTTTCCATTGCAAACACGAAAAACAACAAAAAATCAGACTTTGAGTGACGTGGTCATCTGATGATGAGTTGGGTTCGACATGGAAACCGACCTTGGACATGGAAACTGCAGGATTGATCACTTCCGTTTCTATGACGGTTTTGCGCTAAATCTAAGCAGTTCACTTTTTCCTTTTTCTATTATCGATCTTTGCTGATGATTCAAGTCTGATCCTTAACTACGGAATGCTTTAAAACCAAATCATGACCATTTTGACCATTTTAGAGTTTAGAGTTTAGGTGTTCTAGAAAATAAATAATCCTTAAGCCGGCGTCTCGGAGAGCTTTCTACGCACATTGACAGAACAGATTTAAAAAGCGTTATTTTTGATGAGCGAGTTCCTTGCACAAAAGCAGCTCATCCGCTTTGACTCTGGGAAAGGAAAGCTCTTAATTTTGATCTCTAGACGTTGAAGAAGATCGTCAGGACAGCCACCTACAAGTGACAGACGCAGCGGGCGTCAAAGATACGAATTTACTACGCGATTCTCAACTAAGGAGTCTGAAGAGGTGCTCGAGAAATTCGGATTTTTAAAAAATTGAAAAACGTAATTCAAATGCCAGGATGGAGGCAAAAACGGATCAGCGCGCCTCTAGCGCAAAAGCAATTCCTTTATTTTGGCTCGTGGAAAGCTACAGCTTTTAGTTTTGACCTAAAACACTGAAGAAGATCGTCAGAAACGTCCCAGATGGCAAAGTGTGTAGAACTTTCGAAAATCGGCTACCAAGAGAGAAGAAAACGCTTTCAATTCTGTAGTGCGAGATCACAATCCCAATCAAACCCAAAGGCAAATCTTTAAATTGTCAAAATCATTTATCAACTCGCAGGGTAAGCCAGAAACAAACAAATCGGTCTGTCAGTAGAGAAAATTGTAATCACGGATGATAACGAGGCGGTACACGAGCCAGAGCCAAACAGCGCAGAACGATCCAAAGCAGACGTCAGCGACGGTTTGGACGAAAATGGTGCATTTGCGGTCGGAGGAGGCAGGCTGATTCATTCTCTCTGCCATCAGCTTCAAGTCGTCTGATTCCATTGGGGCGTCAGCAACCAAGTCTTCTGCAGCAGTAGGAGCGTCGGCATCGAAGCTCTTCGGAGATTCAATCATCTCGAACGAAGAGTCCGAGTCGGCGTCTTCTCCGCCATTTTCGCGTTTCGTCTTTCCGTTTTCGATGACGTGGTTGCAGAAGTAGCATTCAGTTGGGGGATTCATCGTTGGCGGAGCAGAAGACGGCGGAATCTGGTCGGAAGCTGAATGGCGGCGGCTTATATGGAGTGTTTTGCAATGCGATGAGGTGGAACGAAGCAATACGGTGTTGGTGGCATTGCTTTTTGCAATTGAGCTCCTCAATCGATCATACGACAGCGCTGGATCATGTTAGAACTGAAAACGAGAGTGAGGAGAGCAATTTGAACACAACTGCAGAACAAAGGTCTCCTCTGTCCTTTCCGAGCTCTGCAGTTGTAAACAGATCGGAATTCTAAACGTCTAAATGGTCCCAAACTTCGTATTTAACTTGACATCAAAAGAGCCATTTACCAAATTTACTGGGCACCAAGTTGTCCAGCTCCAAAATGTTCTTGCGCCAAGTTGATATCCGCGCCAGCGAAGGTCAGATCCCGATCAGTGTTTGGTGCTCAAAGCAAACCGAAAAGACATGGTGTAAAATATGGATTGTGGGTCACAGAAAAGGAAAAACTCGTCTTTGCGATCAATTCTTCGACTTTCCCACTCTGCCGTGTTTAGTGTTTGATTTGGGTAGTCTCTCATTTTCACAAACGGCAAAGAATCAGCAGCAAATCAGTTTCTCATCTCTGTTTTCATTAAAAGCATCCCGAATGTGACGCAGTTCCAAATTTTCATCTCGCCACATTCGTTCGAAAGAGCGGATTCGATGTTTACCTCAAGTATGGGTAATTAAACCGACGACATGACCGTGCTGGTCGGAGATGGTTGCTGCTGAACGGTGCGTCGGAAACAGTACAGTTGAACAGGGAATGTAATGTGGCTAGTGTGGGCGGCAAAAGCAGTGCGCATTGCTGTGATATGCGGAAACGTACCGGAGTGACTATTACTCGTAAGTGTCAAAGGTGTGCAATTGAAGGCGTAGCCCTCTGATTTCTCTTTTCATAGATCAAAACAGCTTGCAAAAAGACAGAAGACACCGGAAAACACCAAGATAAGCCGAGAATCCGAACAAAAACGTGTAAAAACGCCTTTTCAGGCTTAAAATGAGCACTCTTCCTTGTGATTCATTCCGATTCGCATGACTTAGCCGTTGAAAATTGACGAGACAATCCACGATTGAGGCTCCTGTCGCGCTGTTTATGTGGAAATTCGCGTTTGATCCGGCAATAGCGGAAAGGGAGACGACGATTAACGAACAGATCATCTCACTAGAAGGTGATTTCACACGGAGAAGTAAGTACGGAGAAGAACGGTCAGATGTCATGCAAGATGTCAAAGGCATTTCTAAGTCGTTTATTGAACCAAAGCCAACAACATTATCTTCACTTCAGCATGCCAAGATTGCGAATTTCATTATCGAGGTTTGTGCAATAGAGACACCATCTGATGTGAGACGCTCACTGCACTCCCATCCAAAACGACTCACCACATTGCCACAATGTAACACGGTGGTGAGTTGAGTTTGGAATCCGCCACGCAATCGCATTTGCACCATCGTCTCGGCTCTCCGACCGCAAACTTTTGATCTTTTCGATCTCCGCAACCGATATCTCTTTATTCCAAATGCGCGCTTCCGCTTGCAGATCGCCGGTCAAAGCGCGCTCCAAGAACAACTCGTAGAGTTCAAATTCGTTCGGCAAATTCGTTCCCCGATAACTCAAGCGGTGGAATCTCGCTGAGCGAACGAACGTTTTGAGCACTTCGGCCAGCTTCTCTCGTTCCGGCCAGATCATCGACTCTTCTTGTGCAGTCAAATAGAGCGTCCGCACGTTCCCGAGCTCCACTTGACGCGTGACAAACTCGCGCGACTCCTCGCCCTGTTCCATCACGGTAATCTCGTTGAATCCGGGGCAATTTTTGAACGCGTTGAAGAAGATTCGATTGCTGCTCTTCGGCTCAAGGTAGCACCACTCCCAGTTTGTCACAAGAGACGCAACGGTTGGGAGGACGTCGCGTGTGAGTTCGTCCAGTGAAACCACGTTTATACAACGATTCGTAGAATCACACGTGACTGATGTGATTCTATCAAATTCAAAATTCAGATCCGTGATCCGCACGCTAGTGGGATTCCATACTGTGCCATACTGAAGGTTGTAGCTGATTTCTCGGCGATTTCCATTCACCGTGCAGAAGAACGCTATTTCACGTCGCATCTCGCGGTGTTCCGAGCCAAATTTGGACCAGAAACCGCCGGATTTTCCGAGTTTCCAAAGCTCCTCGAGTTTGAGCTGATGACAGACGGCATCGATGAAGAACAGAGGCACCCAGTCCATGGTAGGGTTGAGAATCCAGTTGATTGGAGCGTTCTTCGACACGAATTCGTTCGTTTATAGGATGAACGCAATGCGATCATGCATCGTTCGGGTTTCGGGTGATTGGGGTGAGCGTCGCTTTATCCAGGCGGCCCCAGAGACAATGGTGACGGCCCGATTGACGAGGAATGGGGGCCTGTTTCTCGCATTTTGAGAACTCAATTCTAATCCTCGCCTCCTAACCTCGTAAATCCAAACCGGTTGAATGGCAAGTTCATTCGCAATGCACTGGAACGGGTTGTCACTTTCCTTAACCGCTGTGAGGACAGGCAAGCTGCGATTTCTCTGTGATTTCCATCATTTATTCGACATCCAACAGGTTACAGATGCTCGCACGTGTTCGTTTCAGTGTTAATCGTGAACCCGAGACGCGCGTTGTCGTAGTCGAAGGTCGTACAGTACTCGGTGACGAGTTGGAGGCCGAAGTACCACTCGGGTCCGAAGCCGAACGCGACCGAGTCCTCGAAGCTGACGACGCAGCGGCCGTCGGGGAGCGTCTCCCAGGGGATGACGTAGCGCGCGGGTTTGATGCGCAGCGAGGCGCCGTCGACCGCGAGTTCCAGGTCGGGGAGCGTCTTCGCGCGCTCGCAGTCGACCGCGTAGGCGCCGAAGGCGGCGTCCCAGGAGATGTTGTGGGCGGCGGTGAGGCGCTCGAGGACCGCGCGCGGCATCCCCACGTACTCCTTGTTCGTGGCGACCACCGCGTGCGCCGCGAACTCCGCCTTCACGCCGCCAAACTCGATTCCGTGGAGCGCGAATTGCCAGTACGTCTTCGCGGTCACGTTCACGTATACGGTAGTGCTGTCTGCGGTACAGGCATCTTCGTATGAGAACCCTCCCGCGCATCCTTCAAGTCCAATCCATAGCGTGAATTTGTGCGCTTTGTCCTTTGGGAAGATGACCGCGGGGATGTCGGTGTCACCAGGATAACGTTTCAGCGCTGGCCACGCGAGGCCAAGCAATCCGCTGTAGTAACTGTCGTTCTTGATCGCCTCTGTGTGGAAGGTTATTTCCTGAATACGCTGAATTCGCTGCAGAACCGTAAACCTCAATTACCTGATCGTTTTGGTTGAAAAGTTCGATCTTGTCACTCGCGGTATCGGCGGAAATCCGCTTAAACGTTGCCGAGTCTTGCGCGTTGAAACATCCTTGAGAAATCTGGTTCGTGCACGTGTAGACGACCACATCCGAAGATACTGTGTCAACCAGGACGATGTGACCTTGTGGAGGCGTCCCAAATCCGGTATCAATGCTAATGAGGCCGTAATCGCTCTCTGGATGACGGTAGTGAGGTGCATTCTTCTTAAACGATCTGAAAGCGGCGATTTAGGGGGAAAGGATTCTAAGGCGGAGGACTCACGATCGACGGACGGCGATTGGCTGCCAGCCGAGGACCCCGGAGACGAGGAGCGCGAGCAGGAGGAGACGATTCAGCATGCTTGATCGCTGCAAACTGAAACGCGTTCTTATCAACTTTGGCGCCTCTTCCTCCTCGGCGCTATCGGAGAGTGACAAAAAGCGACTGTCCGAGCAAGAATTTCCGCGTTTGTTGATGCCTAGGAGTGATGCCCTCGTGACAGTATTTGCAGCTGCTAAATGGTGATTCAGCTTCACGATAGCAGAATAAAATGATTGCAGCAATTTATCAAAAAATATCTTGAACACCCAAAAATAATGACACATTACAAACAACAAAATCAGAGGCCAGAATTCGCGTTCTCCGCAAAAGTGGGTACACTGTGTTCTGAACTCGGGCTCAATTATATTGTTGACGGTGGATACTGTACCTGAGGAGTTGCGAAGTTGACTTTTCAGTCGCAACGAGACGATGACGTTGTCTTCTTCGAGGAGGCTGTATTCCTGCCAGTCGCCCTTGTCGTATCGACAAACAAGGTTCTTGCTGAGATCGTGAGAGCAGGCGTTAGACTAAAATTGTAATTGAATATTGTTATTGGACGGGGTTAAATACAAGATGCGGTAAGAGGATTTGCTCTCTTTGCTCGCCGACGACCAGCGTTACCCTCTTCTCAAAGCCTTCGGAAATCTCAACCTCGAGACAGAGTGTTGACTCTTTCATGTCTGTGCACATCAAAGACACAAACTAAAGTAAAAGTAAATTGCTTTCAAGTAAAATGAGAAACCCACCGATACTTCAGAAGTGTACACCACCGTGTACGGACGCTCTGCATTCCTCCTGCCCATAATAAAAGAAGCATCGTGCGTGTTATTCCAGAGACACGCGGTGAACTCTCCAGTGGGCAGGGGTGTAATATTGATTAGCAAGCATTGACAGGCTGCCTAAATAGTTTCAAATTAGAAAGTTTTGCTACAAACAAAACAAACCTTATACTCGATGAATTCCTTCGTTATCTTCTGTCCCCAGGTCTCAAATTGAGCAACAAACAAGTTGGATTTGTATGCTGTTCGCACACAAAGTTTAGAGAGAAAGCGATCAAGCGCACAACCCTCTGACAGAGCTGGAACCGCCATGTGGTGGAGTTCAGGGTAGTCCGATGGTGGAAGAGGCAAGTAGTAGCATTGCGCGAGTGTTTGTGAGACGAACGTGAGAAGAAGGAGAGTAGCGAACATTATTGTTCTCCGGCGAGGACAATGCAACGCTCTCATTTCGAGATGCTATTTAAGACGAATGTGTTTGTCGATTGCTTGTGTCGGCAAAAGTGATAACACGCTGATAAGTAACGATAAACACTCTACTTACTTCCTGACACGTAAGCGGCGTTTTTTGCAGAAAAAGGAAAAATGATCTCATGAAGCAGTCGTTAAACTTCAATGAACCTCCCAACTTGTAGTTAACAGTGATGCCCCTTCAAAGTGAATCATTCAACGCAATATACGTATCACTCATCAAAATTTCGAGAATTACAACCCTGTTTCTGCTGTCTTTTAGGTTGTTAGCTCATTATCAGACAATGTCATATGCAGGCGCAGCGAGCTGTTGCAGGTCTCATGATCTTGTTTACAGCGTGTCGTTTTGAAGTCGGCGCATCAATCTGCGCCCGAGGATGATAAGGACGAGGCGTTTAGACTTTGATTTCCGCACTCTCGGTAGCTCCTTCTAATGAATTATAATTCTTTATAAAATAAGTATTGTTTACTGGTGAATGATCTCTGATCTGATAACAGCTGAATTAAAAACACATTAATCGCTTTCTGCCACGTATGTGGCCTTTTTTGCAAAAAGGAAAAACGGTCTCAGACAGCTTGTTTTCACCTCAAATCGAAACAAACTACATGTAAACTACAGCATGTCACTGCCGCAATTTGAGTGACTTTGCCCGAATTTTGAATTTTGCAGCAATATT
The DNA here is from genome assembly GCA_007213375.1 of Steinernema feltiae. NCBI lineage: Eukaryota > Metazoa > Nematoda > Chromadorea > Rhabditida > Steinernematidae > Steinernema > Steinernema feltiae. The sequence continues at coordinate 66,402 of MQUG01000120.1, forward strand.
CCATAAAGGAGCTGTTCGAGATATGAGACATTTAGCCATTGACCTTTTTAAAAACGCCATTTTTCATTTGATTTCTGATCGTTGAAGCAATCTGCATCATAAACGCAGTCACATGAGTTCATGATCGATTCTCCGATAGCGCCGAGGAGGAAGAGGCGCCCAAGTTGATAAGAACGCGTTTCAGTTTGCAGCGATCAAGCATGCTGAATCGTCGCCTTCTGCTCGCGCTCCTCGTCTCCGGGGTCCTCGGCTGGCAGCCACTCACCGTCCGTCGATCGTGAGTCCTCCGCCTTTGCATCAATTTTGACTCCAAATCGCCGCTTTCAGCTCGTTGAAGAAGAATGCCCCTCACTACCGTCATCCACAACACGACTATGTCTTAATAAGCACTGCAATTCTGTTCGGAGTACCGGCACAACCGGAGTGGATCGTTGTCGACACGGTTTCGTCGGATTTGGTCGTCTACACGTGTACAAATCGGGTTTCTCAGGGATGTTTCAACGCGCAACGATCGGCGACGTTCAAGCGGATTTCCGCCGATACCGCGAGCGATCATGTTGAACTCAATATGAAAATTCAGGCAAGTGAGATTCACAGTTTTGCCGCCAATAAACCGTTTTCAGGAGGTGACTTTCCACACAGAGGCGGCCAAGAATGAAAGCGACCTTAGTGGACTGCTTGGCCTCGCGTGGCCGGCGCTGAAGCGCTTCCCCGGTGACACCGACATCCCCGCGGTGGTTTTCCCAGCCGACCAGCCGCACACATTCTCGTTGTGGATCGGCCTCAACGGATGCGCAGGAGAGTTTGTGTACGGAGGAAGCTGCCCCACAGACAACACTACCGTATACGTGAACGTGACCGCGAAGACGTACTGGCAGTTCGCGCTCCACGGAATCGAGTTTGGCGGCGTGAAGGCGGAGTTCGCGGCGCACGCGGTGGTCGCCACGAACAAGGAGTACGTGGGGATGCCGCGCGCGGTCCTCGAGCGCCTCACCGCCGCCCACAACATCTCCTGGGACGCCGCCTTCGGCGCCTACGCGGTCGACTGCGAGCGCGCGAAGACGCTCCCCGACCTGGAACTCGCGGTCGACGGCGCCTCGCTGCGCATCAAACCCGCGCGCTACGTCATCCCCTGGGAGACGCTCCCCGACGGCCGCTGCGTCGTCAGCTTCGAGGACTCGGCCGCGTTCGGCTTCGGACCCGAGTGGTATTTCGGCCTCCAACTCGTCACCGAGTACTGTACGACCTTCGACTACAACAACGCGCGGCTTGGGTTCACGGTTAACACTGAAACGAACACTTGCGAGCATCTGTAACTTGTTGGATGTCGAATAAATGATGGAAATCACAAGAAAAGAATCGATTGCGCACCTTGTCTGTCTGCCCATGGCTCGGGGAAATTGACAACCCGTTCTAGGGCCGTAAATGTGGTTTTTTCAACGATTTTCGATGCACCTCAAGATCAAAACAGCTCGTTTGTCACATGAAATTTTAAGATTGAGGCCATATGGAATCAATCAAGTACAGTTTTGGGTTGTTCATCACACATGGTTTATTTCAGACATTTAAATCAGACATGGCAGGGATCATCAAAGGTTTTGGTGTTCACAGTGAAGCCGAGACGCGCGTTGTCGTAGTCGAAGGTCGTACAGTACTCGGTGACGAGTTGGAGGCCAAAGTACCACTCGGGTCCGAACCCGAACGCGGCCGAGTCCTCGAAGCTGACGACGCAGCGGCCGTCGGGGAGCGTCTCCCAGGGGACGACGTAGCGCGCGGGTTTGATGCGCAGCGAGGCGCCGTCGACCGCGAGTTCCAGGTCGGGGAGCGTCTTCGCGCGCTCGCAGTCGATCGCGTAAGCACCGGAGATGTTGTGGGCGGCGGTGAGGCGCTCGAGGACCGCGCGCGGCATCCCCACGTACTCCTTGTTCGTGGCGACCACCGCGTGCGCCGCGAACTCCGCCTTTACGCCGCCAAACTCGATTCCGTGGAGCGCGAATTGCCAGTACGTCTTCGCGGTCACGTTCACGTATACGGTAGTGCTGTCTTTTGGACAAGTGTCACTGGGATCGAATTCTCCGACGCATCCCTCGAGTCCAATGTACATCGAAAAGATTCCATTTGGAAATGCCATCGCAGGAATGTCCGTGTCACCGGGGAAGCGTTTCAGCGCTGGCCACGCGAGGCCAAACGTTCCTTTAGCTGAGCTTGAGTTTGTGAGCGGCGTTGTGTGGAACGTAATCGGTGATTTCTTAAAGTAAACGTTACTGTAAGCTCCTCAACCACGAGTGTCAATCACCATCGCGTTGTTCGGAATGCCAACGCCATCGAAAAAGTCTGAAGCAGAATCCGCCGTAATCCTCTTGAACGTCTTTGATTGAGCGGGCTGGAAGCAACCCATCGATTCAGGACAGCTGTACATCACCAAATCGGCCAAAGTCGCGACGTATTCTGTTTGCGGGGGATTGCCGACGTCTAGTAGGAGTTGAATTAGGAAATCTGATTTTGGATGACGATAGTGAGGGGCATTCTTCTGAAAGGAGCTGAAAGCGGCAATTGATGGAAAAAGGATGCAAAGGCGGAGGACTTACGATCGACGGACGGTAAGCGGCTGCCAGCCGAGAACCCCGGAGACGAGGAGCGCGAGCAGGAGGCAACGATTCAGCATGCTTGATCGCTGCAAACTGAAACGCGTTCTTATCAACCTTGGCGCCTCTTCCTATCGGGGAATCGATAGCTGCAGCCGCATCATGAACTCATGTGACTGCGTTTATGATGCACTTCAACAAGCAGAAAAAGTTCCGCGTTTGTATAGTGATGCACTCGTGACAGTACTTGCATCTGCTAATCGGTGATTCAGCTTGTGCACGAGACCTTTAAGCACTTTGTTCGATAAGGTGTATTTCAGTTTAGCTTGCGCTAAAAAACGCCTCTACATTTACTAACGAATTCGAGTGGTCCCGAACACATTATTGTGTTCGGAATCGCGTTTTGACGACGCGCACCGCGACATTGATATTGCGATCATCGGAAAATCATAAAATTTCATCGATTCTCGACCAGATGGCTGCAATCCTGAGATTCCATTACCGTTCCATACCAATTCAATGTCGCGACGAACGCTCATGCCTTTAGAATGACGCACAACGGTCGGAAATAGTTAGAAAACACCTAGTTTTACAATCCGCAAACTAATTTTTAGCTTCAAGTCACTGTTCAAGAACGTGTGGCTAGTCTCATCGTCAAGTTGATTCCGCTAATTGTAGGCCTAACAACAGCAAAGAGGCTCGCAGAAAAGAAATGCTATAGTGAGCAATCTTCAATTACCGATGCGAACGTGCATTGCTTGCTGCTCATAAACGCTACATTGCCCCAATGGTCTCGCCAACCTTTCCTCCGGACTCTCCTGCCGCCATGGACTCGGCGCCCTATTTATTCATCAATGCCGTCTGCCATCAACTCGAAAAGAACAGGCTCCTGAAACTCAAGCGGCTCTCTGGTACATGGGTAAAGCGTGCTGGCGAACACTATGAAAAGCGACGCGAATTTTGCTTCTCATGCTGTCCATGGGCAGATAACGATAGGAATGAGGGATACAGCCTTTCTGAAGATTTAAACGCTTCTTCACTGCTCGTCGGAGATCTCAATCCATGCTACGATAGGATCATAGATGTCCACTGCAGTCCGGAATCTTCTCGGAGAATCCGCGTTTCGATGGACGAACTTCAACGTGTCGTGCTTCCGATGATCGCGTCTCTCGCAACGAACTGCATATGGCGCTATCTGCACCTCAGCGCGCACAATGCAGAGTTCTTCAACGCGTTCAAGAACTCGCCCGGATTCAACGTCCTCTGCGTGCGGGACGAAAGCCAACAGTCGCGTGATTTCGTCACTCGGCAACTGGAGATGGGGAACGTCGAGGTGCTTCACTTTTGCAAGCGTGAAGACTCGTTTTATCTCCACAATTGTGAACAGCGGATTCAGCATCGAAAGCCGATTCCGTGGTCAGAACCGCAAAAACTCGTGGAAACGATCAGAACATTTGTGAGTTCACCTCGATTCCACGTGTTGGTTGTCGATGCTGCGCCTCTGCCCTGCGACTTTGACCTCTTTGCGTTGTTCCTGGAACGAGCGCTTGCGGGTGAGCTGAAGCCGCTCGCACTCTTTGACTTTACAAACGTGAGTTTCGATGAGCGCCGATTATGCGCGCTCCGCCCGGATTGCCGTGAAGATTCAGAGGATTCGGTCGCGTGGAGGATTCCGCACTCGAATGAAAGAGTTGTGTTGAGCAGAGGTGGCCGATACATGACCGTCGTGACTCGGCTAGAGAGCGAAATTGACTTGATTTGATTGATTTTTCGATAAATTGTTGATTAGAATAGACTTTGTACCAATAAACGTTCGATTCCGCTAAAACTTTGGTAAAAGTATACTTTTTTTAATATTTTTCCCGTTACCGCACCGATTTATGGAGACCAATGCACTATCGCATGTCCCCGTAGAATATTTTTAAAATTGTTTGTTGGTCCGTCCGTCCCTACCGTAACTCCAGAATCTCCAGAATTCTGGTAAAGACATATTTTTCATGTCCGTTCTCGTGAAACTATTGCTGCTGTCCAACGATGACAGGACGAACGACTCTCTCCACTTGAATTTTGATCTGCGATATGCAACGCGGTCGCCGGATATTGCCTTTGATGTGCTCTTCGACTCCTGCGCAGTCTTCTCGTCACGGCGGGTCGTCTCGGTACTTTGCGTTGCTGAAGGAATGCGAATACGGTCGCGTAGGTGGCGCTGTCGCCCGCGCTATGCGATGAAGCGAAATGCTCGGCAACCCGCTCGCAGAAGAGTCCGGTAGCGAGCTCCCTGAAACGATATTGGCGGCAGGCTTTTGACATTCTGATTTCAATTGTTGTGTATGTGCAGAGAACGCATCGTCATGCTCAAAGATGCGGGTCTCGCAGCGGGATCACCCTGGATCCACCGCCGCCGCGGGCCTAAAATCAGTGATCGCGGTCTCTTGTGATACTTTCGTAATTGATGCGATCTTGTTGTTATTATTGAATTGTTGTTACGTGCTTTACCGTTCGAAGTAAACCCAAGTTTGAGGTTCCGCTAATCAAAACGTTAGGTCGCTCTCGCCTGAGGATCTAACAATTTTCCGTTTCTTTATTTGATATTTGCGCGTTCTTGCGATTTCTATGGCCAACCTGATCGGAAAGTATTTTCATTTCAGTGGAATGCGTGGCCGAAGCGTCCGTTTAAACATCGAGCCCGTAGAAGATGACGCGCAGACCGGAGCAGCGAAACCTCAGCAGCCGCGGAAGAAGAAGAAGACGGACGACAACTCGTTCCGATCGAAGTGGGTGGGTCTATTCGCCGTCCCTGGTCAAATTGATTTATTTGCTGGTTTTAGAGAAATCATTTCGATACGGAGCTCATCTACTTTGGCCGCCTGATCAAGCTGACCATGAGGAAGAAAGTGCTTGGTGAGCATCTGCGATGTGAACTGCTCAACTCCCTCATTGTTGATGACGACTCTGGGCCGCTGAGCGCCCATGATTTGCCTTTTGAGTTTGCATGCGCATTTCGCATAAATGCAGTGGAAGAGTTTGGGTGCGCGCTTTTCCTTGATTTCAATGCATAATGATAGTCTTTAGGCTGGATATTGCGGATGATTTACTTCTCGGAGAAGCCAAGTTCGACTTGTCGGAAATCACAAAGATTTCAGTGAACCTGTTCGCGAAGCACTGGAGAAACGACCCTCTTGATGCGGCCTGCTTCCATGGAGGATCTACCGACTTTCGTAATCGTTTGCTCAGCTTCGCGAGGCACGTTCGCCAAACGCTCAGCTGGTCTTTCGTTGCTGAACCTGGTCGTCTGACCTGTCATCTATCGGTACGGTGATCCAAGTTATCCATCTACAGTTTGTGTTTCAGAAGTTTATCGACGAATTCGCGACGATGGATACGTTCTTTGAGAAGACGCATTTACAGAATTCAGAGCTTTCCTGCACTGCGTTTAAAAAGAATTTTTCTGGAAAATCGCGAGATCATCGTAAGCAAATAATTTACGTTTCTTGATCTCATTGACAGCGCTGTTCAGGTTTGATGTGCCTCGATAGAACTCGTGTAGTGGTTGAAAATCGCGACGACGATCCGGCAGCTTCATTTTCACCCGAACGGAGTCTGTGGTGAGTAAACTGCGTGCTTTGGTGGATTCTTCAGTGATCGCTTTTTAGTAGAACGGAGGATTTTATTCACGCCAATCACGTCTCCGGTGGTCCTCTCTTCAATCGCTTCATTTGCACACAGGCACCTCTCCCTCAAACTATTCCGACATTCTGGCAAATGGTTTACGAGCACCGCTGCAAGTACATTTTTATGCTCTGCTCTGCGTCCACATCGACGGACGAATGTCCTTATTACTGGCCACGGTAGGCAAACCCCTATTGAATTGTTTCACTTTATGTTTGTTTAGTAGGAAAGAAGCGACTGCGAACTATGGACACTTGCTCGTTACTAATGTAACCGTCAATTATCATTTGGATCCACTTTTCACTGTCACCGTTCTCAAAATTACCTCAGCGAACGACCAAGAAGAGCCGCTGTATGTGCATCACTGGCAGTGGAACTGGAACTCCTACAAGGACACTACTTGGCCTTTGCGGCTACTGCGCATGTGAGTTGAATCGTCGTTTTGTGTGAATTGTGATTTGTATGCAGGTCGAGAGTGAGCAAATCTCCTACTGTAGTTCATTGCTACGACGGTTGTGGCCGTACCGGAACGTTAGTCGCTGTGGAGACGGTGTTGTGCCAACTATTTCGAGGCTCAATCAGCCCGGACACCGTAGTGCTGAGCAGCTGTCTTTTCGTCCGGTTGCAAAGGAAGCATTCGATCTCCAATCACAAGCAATACCTGTTCATCTATCGATGCGTTCTGAACTGGATTCTGCCATACATCTCTTCCCGATACGATCTTCTAATGCTGGGAGCCCTTGTGCGCGGCGTTGGTTTCATTGCTGCGTACGATGAAGCAATCAACAATTCCGATTGAAGTCGTTTTTCGATTCCTTGTGAATATTGTGTACAAATGTATTTATTCTGTTTTATATTTTTATGTAATAAAAGCTGTCGGCGGAAGACTAATCATTCGCGATTTCAGTCATTACGACATGTCAGCTTTAGCGCTAGAACGATTTGCAGCGCTGCGCGAACGTCAAACTTGGTTGAAAACCCTTCCAGGCGGCAGAGGCGCCCACCACACGCGCGATCAGTACCAAACAAACATATAAGCGTTCTCAGCGCTTTCAAACAGAATGTTCGTACTCGTGCAGAACTGCAGCAAGTTGATTTGCACTCTGACCGCCTTGCGCGTGACCGGATGTCGCCGGTGACACTCCACAAACTCCAGATCAGCAGGATAATCAATTGTCGTTAGATTTGCGCGCGCTGCCAGACCGCGATGATCGATGGCGTTTCCAAACGTGTACTGCTTACGCTCGTATCCTTCCGGATCCGCAATCCATTGCTCCAGGAGCTTCTCGCAGCACGCAGCTGACACCAAGACGCCGTAGATCTTGCAGCAAACGACCTGTTTTTGCAAAATTATTCTCTCCACTGCGCGCACGATGCGCTGCTTTGGTGCGTTGAGCATCTGTTCAATGTTCAATTCGAGTTTTCTCAGCTCTCCGTGATCCGCGCACTTTTCGAGAAACTGCAAGATGTCCTTGTTGATGCTGTGGTTGAGCGTGAGATTCAAGCAGTGCTTGTGAAGCATAGGAAGCGCTTCACAGAGCCTCCCGATGTCCCAATTAATGGCACACATGTTGATGATGAATTCGGTAAAGTCACCGTCAAAGTAGTTGCACTGCGCGAGGACGTCTTCGATGAAACGAACGGTCTTCGTGAAGTTGTTCATGATGAACTCGACGTCATCTACTTCAGGAGAGAATCTGAGACGAGCGATCGGATGAAGAGCCGGCCGACGAGGCGTTGAGTAGAATTCTTCCATCGATTCCTCTGTGAGTTCGACGTCCAAACGAACTAGATTCTGTTGAAAGTCGGCAGCGGCGGAGCCCCAGTGGGAGGAGAGCTCGCAGAAGGAGCGCCGGTAGTTGAACGAAGAGAAATATTTCAAAACTTCGTCAACGAACGCGAAGGGAACGAATTCCATGGCGGAGCTGAAAGCAACGCGTTTGAACGATCGCAAATGGCGGCGAAACGCGTTTCAATCTTCTCACATTTGTTGTCACAAAACGTACGCGTGCGTTCATTGTTAGTTCCTCAGACTCAGATGCTCATGAGCCAGAACAGAGCGCGACCTCTGCCTCCTAGAAAGAAAGACACTCGCATGGCTAAAAGACTGCACGGACTCCTCGATGCGAAGGCGCACCTTAATTGGATTGTTTCAAAACGCTGAGCGGTCGATAGCAATGTTTAGAATCGTTGTCCTCGTGAGCTTCGTCGCATCGGCTCGTCCTCGAACTCATTCACTGCCTGGATGCCTTGAACTCCTTGAACTCCGAACCGCGAGCTACTCGATGTCGTCTTCCTAGTTCTCTCACTCTTCGCCTACGTCACCAACATGTGGATCGTCATGGAAATCGTATTGAGTGTCCTTGAAGCACAGAAAGAGACAAAGAATTGAAGAATTCATGTTTTATTTGAATGCATCTTCTAGTGCACTACGCGTACATCTTCGAATTTGTCCGAGCGATCGACGGATGTGATACCGTCACTACCGTAACCGTCTGATCGTTGCAGAATATGATATGTTTCATCAGCGGCAGGCGTCTCATCGCGGCGCGAAGCTCCGAATGTTTCCATCCGTAGATGAACACATTCCCCGCCGCGTTCAATCCGCTGCCGATTCCCATAATGTACGAAGTGATGCTGATTGTCTCGTTCGTGAGCCAGAAAATGTTCGCGAGGAGGATGAGAATATTGGGAATGCAGTAGAGGATAAAGTAGGAGACGAGAACGGCGGTAATGGTTACGGTAATCGTGCGTTGCGCCGCTGATTTATCGACCGACGCGGAGTCGCGACGAGTGAAGATGAAGTAGATGGCGATGTAGATCACTGGAAAAGAAGCGAATCAATCAAAGGAGGAACGTGCACTGTTAAAGTTCGCACGTTCGTACTCGCGTGCCATCGCACTCCGTTTTCAATGGAAAATGACACTTTGCGGCCTCTCGCGGTTACGCATGCAATCTGGGGCGTATTTCATCGAAATCTGTTCTTGAGAAGATGTTTGCAAGGCTTCATTCCATATTTTCGAGCTGATTTCGTGCAAATTCATGCAATAGCAGCCGAGAAACATCGGTTTCAAAAGGGAATGTCTTGCTGGGCGTGAATTTCTTTGTTCACAGCTGCCGGAGGCTGCCCAACGCGTTTTCTGGCTTTCACGTCACCGACTGTGCAGCAATTCTGGCTATCACGTCACCGACTGTGCTGTAAACAACGTGGAAAAAACGCTCAAAATCCAAAAAATTTGCTCCAGAACGACCCTAAAGAATAGGCATTATTAAAATCGTTATTTCTCGGTTGCTATTGCATGAATTTGCACGAAATCAACACTAAAAGATGGAATAAAGCCTTGCGAACATCTTCTCGAGCACAGATTTCGCTAAAATTAGCCCCAGATCGCATGCGTAGCCGAGATAGTTGAAAACAGAGTGCGCGGTCTGCATCCGGCGCGCGCGTTCGAACGTGCGAACTTTAAGATTTTAACAATACCCTACCGTATAGAACTACAGTAAGCACCGAGGCGAATGCCAACCAATACTGCGTGAACCAAGTCGGCGCTGCAATTCCAATCGAACAGACGAAAACCCGCGATTGCGAGGAGAGAACTCCGAAGAACGGCAGCGAGGAGCCGATCACGGAGTAGAGACAGCAAATGGCAAATCGCAGCAGTCCAAATCCTATCGATTCCTGAATTCTTCATGCATACAGAGAGGCACAGAAAGCGCGCTCATACCGATCTCCTGTAGAGCACCGGGTAGCGGATGGAGAAGAGCCGATCCACCGCGATCGCCAACATCGTCGTCTGACTGAGATGAATGCCGAGGATTGTCGGGAAGCCGTAGACGATGCAGGAGAGGCGATCGTACGAGGTCAGATTCTGCGTCTCCAAATAGATTGCGGAGACGCCGCGAGTGCCCGTGCCGACGCCTGAAATCATGCGTTCGCAGGTTGCGGCTGCTGAACGACCAGCTCTGCTCGCCTATGATGACGTCGGCGAATGCCAACTGCGCGAGGAGGATGTTCGCGCCACTTCTGCGCAGATTCTTGTTTCTCGCGACGACCAGCAGGATGAGCATGTTGCCGACGACGGCGATCGCAGCGAGGGCGATACGCGATAGCGATGACGCAATGTGGCTGTCGAGGCTGGTGGCCATCGCTCGATTCTGGAAAACGCGATTTTATTCGAAAAATAGAAAAAATCAGCGAATTCCGCCGCTTCTTAACAGCTCGCGGAGCTCGGCGTATGAAGAAACGCGGCAAGTAATCAACGCCATTGACACCATTCAGCGGCTTGGCAGCGTTCCCACGACTCGCCTCTGGTCATGCACGATTTGTGAGAGGGCGCGCTGGGGGAAGAGAAATCGCGTCCGCCTGATTTCTGGCCGCTTGTCGAGGAGAGTGAGTAATTCGATTAGCTCCGACGATTAGAAGCTGCTCGGCAGTGAGCGTGCAAAACAGCGAGGAATCGCAAAATGCGCGACGTCGTTTAACCTCTAGTTATTTATGGCCGAGTGACCACATTGCACTCCCACTCGCCGCTCGGAGAATTCGATTCATTACGACGTTCCATTAATCGCCGCAATAATAGGACGCACGTGCACAGAGCTGACCGCACGCTTGCCTCAAACGGCTAGCGTTTGTAGCGCTGGGAAGGGAGAGCACAGAAAAACAGAGGCATCTGTGGGAAGACACGTTTTGTAGGCGCTGCAACGCATCACTGCGAGCGCGGAACACCATAATTTCATGCCTGCGCCTCTGGCTGTTTGTAAACAAGCGAAGCCAAGCAGGAAGAACGAAGAGCGGAGTTGTGGAAACGCGAGAAACCAATTTCTGCAGCAAATCCACGTTCGTCTTTTGGTCATTTGAACTCGCCGCCGTTCGTTATCGTTATTTTAATGCGATTCCCACGTAGTTCAACGCAGTACACCTGCAGAACTGACCGCAGATCAGAGCTGCTTCCTCCGCAGAGCGAGGTGAAATGGCAGAATCGAGAGATTACTGATTTCCGATGAAAAAGAACTGAAAAAACGGGTTGCTGATGAGCTGGCTCAGTTTTGTGGTTGCATCCACGTGGATCTACCAAAGGAGGTCCTTCGTTCGGTCAAATTGTTGCGTAGTTGGACAATGAACAGTCGTTGTGTGTGGGGTGCTACTTAAGCTGCCCCCCTTCCGGAGCAGACTTCCCCCCTCCATTTCCACCGCTCATCACACTCATTTTGTCTCGACGTTCAACCGGTCAATCGGAGCACGGCCAACCTTCGCTCCCGTGCGTTACGCACCAACCCCGCTCCTCCCCACGCGAGCATTTGGAAAGTTTGTGGATTTCAAATGCAGCTTGACAGTGACAGCTCTTGGCATCCCGCATAGGCACGCCTGTAACAGTGATTGTGATGCTCCGTAAATTGCCGCGAAATTCGAACGCGAGCGAGCGAGATGAAGCGAGAGAATACGGATTGAGTGCAGCGAAACAAGAACTGCATCTCTGTAGAAACAACGCTGTAGAGGGTGCTGATGAGCACGTAGGAGAGTAGCATCGCCTGCAAAGAAGGAGAGTTGAGCGGCTGGGAGCGGAAGAGAGAACTCACCTTGTCGTAAGTCAGTTTCGCAGATCGTCCGGGACCGCACAGCTGCACGTCGCATTTAAAGGGACAGTGTCATGACGAAAAATTTGTCTCAAATCAATTCCAGACTTCGTGTAGGGGTAGGTTTTCGGGTTCGAGAAAATTTTTGGTCGAGTCAGAATTTTCATAAGTGTACTCCGTACTGAGATATAAGCCCTTAGTACGGAACCAAATATGCTCGGTCTTGAAGCGATCTGACTGATGACGCGGACCCCCCGTACTGTGTTCCGAACGCGCGCACTTGCCGAATCAAGTAATTTCTGGCATTTTCGTGTGATTCTGATGCAATGAGAGTTCTTCCCGACCCCAATTTACCTAGAAACCGACCACAAAACAGAGAAATGCCGCATTTCTGTGGAGAATCAGCGAAAAAAACAATATTCGCCGAAATTTCGCGCGCGCCGCGCTGTTCTCAACGGCTGCAGTCGTTGAGAGCGGCAATTCTCAAGTTGCCACTACACGTCAATTGGATTTTGCGAATTTCGCTGTTTCTCCACAGGAATGCGCTATTTCTCTGTTTTGTGGTTGGTTTCTAGGTAAGTTGGGGTCGGGAAGAACTCTCATTGCATCAGAATCACTCGAAAATGCCAGAAATTACTTGATTCGGCAAGTGCGCGCGTTCGGAACACAGTACGGGGGGTCCGCGTCATCAGTCAGATCGCTTCAAGACCGAGCATATTTGGTTCCGTACTAAGGGCTTATATCTCAGTACGGAGTACACTTATGAAAATTCTGACTCGACCAAAAATTTTCTCGAACCCGAAAACCTACCCCTACACGAAGTCTGGAATTGATTTGAGACAAATTTTTCGTCATGACACTGTCCCTTTAATATTTGTCACCTCGCGCGCTTTTCGAAAGTTGAATTTCGAAAAACGAAACAGCGTCTTTGCCTATGTTTCACGTTTACATTTGACGTCTTATATATATATCGCGTTGCTTTTTTATGTTGCTTTTCGTGTAATTTGCATGTTTAAATTTACCACAGCTGACTTCTCTCGTGATTTCAGGTGAAAAGCGATGTCCGGAAAAGCTCCAACAATCGACTACGACCCGTACGAGGTTCTCGGGCTCGCACAGAACGCCGACCAGGCTGTCGTCAAAAATGCGTTTCGCAAAGCAGCCTTGAAATGGCATCCGGACAAGAATCCCGACCCGAAAGCGGCCGACATGTTCCGGAAGATCCAAGAAGCGTCAGAACTACTGCTGGACACGGCGGCGCGTGCTGCATACGACCACGTCGTTGCGGCGAAAGCTGCGCGGAAGGCGTTTGTGGTCGAAAGACGGGCTAATGAGGACGCAAAGCGAAGGAAGTTCCGTGAAGATTTGGAAAGGCGCGAAGCAGCAGCTGGAGGTGCTCGAAGTGAAGAACAGGAGGCGGCGATGGAGCTGGCACGAGAGGTAAGTCGAGTTGTCAACTTATTTCTAACTCACTTTTTGCTTTTTAGATAGCTCGCTTGCGTAAGGAAGGATCACGACTGTTGGCCGAGGAGAACGAACGTTTGAGGCGGAAAATGGAAGAAGAAGAAGAGCAAGCCCGCCGAAAAGAGCGTAGCCGTCCTCCGGAACCTCCAAAGCAAGAAGAAGCGGAGGAAGAAGAAGAAATTGAATTCGTCGAGGAAGTTCAAGTACCAAAAGGATTCGCCCATGGGACCACGGATGCCGAATTCGAAGCGTTTGAAGCTGAGATCCTCGCCCAGATGAACGGAACCAGTAGCAGGAAGCGACCGGCATCAGCAGAAGATCATGTAATTGTGCTTGATTAGTTTATTTTTGTGGAACTGAACTGAATTAAATGTGGCTTGTTGGGGAATCGTGGTAATGGGAAACGTGGTAATCGGAAAAATCGGAAAAAGACGCCCTGAAATCGGGATCGTCTCCTCACAATAGTAAAATTGTCAATATTTATCTGGAAATTATTTATTGGTGTTGCAGGCCGTGCAGAACACGTCGGATCGTCGGAAATCAACTCAATCGATAGCTCGGACTTGTCGAAATCAACTACAGTGACATCCGAGAGCGTGGGAATCGAGATTGGCTCAAGCTACACCAGCGATTTGGATGAAAAACATTCGTGCTGTTCGTTCTGCTCTGGATGCGGCGAAGACGCTCCGAAATTCGCGATATCACCTACTCAGGCGGCCAGCCTCGAACATACTTTTATTGACTCGCCGTGTGAAGTTTCTGTACCTGCCAATACGGTATTTTATGGCTATTATAGCTATTTTTCATGTGTTACGGTCTTTTAGGTAGCTACTTTGGTGTCAGATGGAACAGGCATTTCGGGATTTTCAATGTCTATGAGCGTTTTGGACATGATTCCAGTAAACGAGATTACGAAATCGTCTTCGCCAGCCAAGGATGGACAGTTCCACGTTTGTACAGTGTTTTTAGATTTTTTACAGTTTTAGAGTTTTTACAGTTTTGTTGATTTTTGAACAAATTCGCTTCAGGATCAATTGAAAACTATGGGATTCGACGAGCAAACTGACGTGACTCAGGGACAGTCGGTCAGCGGTCAAGGCTCGTTATCTGATGGATCCTGCCTCCCAACGGAAGAATGGGGCCGCGAGTCGTTGTCGCAGTTATCGGTGGAAACGGCGCGTCGGATCAACACGAGCGTCACGCAGGAGTCGTCGTTTGACTCGTCGCTTGACTACAGCAGTTCCAGTGGCTGGGACTCAGAAGATTCATCGACCTACACGTTCTCTGACACGTCTGGCTCAGAATCAGACGACACGTCGGGCTCGTCATCCTCGGGTTATACATCGTCCTCCTCCTCCAGCAGCAGCTCTTCGAGCTATTCCGACACCACGGATTCTTCATCGTCGTACTATGGAACGACCGACTCGGAAACGGAAAGTTCAACGCAAAATGGATCGACGATGTGAATATGTTATTGTAGTGATGATAATTTAATCGATATACGTGTTATTTCTGCATTTTGGTTGAATGTTTGAAGATAAAAGCAATGATGACGCAAGCGAGCGACAAAGCGAGTGACTAACAGCGGACGGAGGTGAAAGGGAACAGCGGCCAGCGGAACAGGCGGATCACAGAACGAGTCAATTCTTTGTTGACAAGTTCATCGGAGTGCCGTTCGACCTCTCGAACGTCATCTTCATCAAGATGAGCGATTTGTACGTGAGCAATTCAAAATTCAACCCGGACAACGGTAAAGAATTCATTTACTGCTTTCCACTGATGCTTTCCACTGATGCAAAGCTTCGCGTCCTTCGAGAAACTGTTTTGCCTCCGATTTTGGCAAAATTCCGCTTGGAGAACTGGAAGCACCTATTCGACGACGAGGACTCTCTGCGACGCATCCTCGAAGAGAGGGACATCGAGTATGGATTCGGATTATTTATGATTATTTATGGCCGAGTGGCCACATTGCAATACTCCCACTCGCCGCTCGGAGAATTCGATTCATTACGACGTTCCATTAATCGCCGCAATAATAGGACGCACGTGCACAGAGCTGACCGCACGCTTGCCTCAAACACGGCTAGCGTTTGTAGCGCTGGGAAGGGAGAGCACAGAAAAACAGAGGCATCTGTGGGAAGACACGTTTTGTAGGCGCTGCAACGCATCACTGTGAGCGCGCGTGGTCATAATTTCATGCCTGCGACTCTGGCTGTTTGTAAACAAGCGAAGCCTAGCAGGAAGAACGAAGCGCGGAGCTGTGGAAGTGACGGGAAACCAATTTCTGCGGCAAATCCACGTTCGTCTTTTGGTCATTTGAACTCGCTACCGTTCGTTATCGTTATTTTAATGCGATTCCCACGTAGTCCAACGCAGTAGACCTGCAGAGCTGACCGCAGATCAGAGCTGCTTCCTCCGCAGAGCGAGGTGAAATGGCAGAATCGAGAGATTACTGATTTCCGGTGAACAAGAACTGAAAAAACGGGTTGCTAGTGAGCTGGCTCGATTCTGTGGTTGCATCCACGTTCGTTCGGTCGAATTGCTGCGCAGTTGGACATTGAACAGTCGTTGTGTGTGGCTGATCGTACAGGAATAATGGCACCCCGCAAGCAGTGATCAGCGCCAATCGGCGATGTCACAGTGGACGAGACGGAGCGATTCACGCAAGACGCCAAAATTGGCGCGAAATATGCGCTTCTTTTTCGAGAACAACTGCGGCCTGCGCACTCTGTCCGGATACTCCAG
This sequence comes from Steinernema feltiae, assembly GCA_007213375.1. Classification (NCBI taxonomy): domain Eukaryota; kingdom Metazoa; phylum Nematoda; class Chromadorea; order Rhabditida; family Steinernematidae; genus Steinernema; species Steinernema feltiae. The sequence continues at coordinate 82,439 of MQUG01000120.1, forward strand.
CGATGGGTAAATAATGCGTTTGTGGATTTCAAATCCAGCAGTTGCCGCACAAATTCTGCAGCTACTTGATACCCTGCAGCGGCACGCCCGTAACAATGATTGTGATGATCCGTAAAATTGCCGCGAAATCGCCTGCAAAGAAGGAGAGTTGAGCGGCGGGGAGCGGAAGAGAGAACTCACCTCGTCGTAAGTCAGTTTCGCAGATCGTCCGGGACCGCACAGCTGCATGTGGAGCACCGCGCATTGCCGCGTCTGCAATTTTGCTCGTCTGAAACAGAATAGACACGTGTGAACGACAGAAGTGACAGCGATGGCAGCGATGCTAAAATCTTCAATTAATACGCTGCGCGACCGAAATACGATGATTGGATCCATTAAATAAAAATGGATTCATCGAGCGCCAATTCTGAGAAAATTCGCGAAAAGATCGCGGGACTCGCAGTGCGAAGAGACCAGAAGGACGATCTGAACATTGAATTCAGCCGACGAAGGACAAAAACCGCCCAGGGATGTGCAGAGCTCGAGATACTCGATCTGCCGTGGGGCGTCTTCTGCAATCCGCTGCCGGACGTCGGGGAGGCGCGGTAAGTGACATGAAATAGAATATTGATCACGAGACATATCGCGTCGGGACCCATCAACGCTGCACATTTACTGCGCGGTGATGGGCAAGCCGATTCGATCGCGGCTCGATTGAATCGACTACAAATGTTTGTTTTCCAGAAGGCTGCTGCGCAAGAGGCGCAGTTACGTGAACCTCGCGACGCAAAGAATTGTGGAAGGAGCCGCAAAATACGCGATTCTTCAGCAGCAAAATCCCCGAGCCGTCTTCCCGAGTCTCTCTCTGTACCGAATCGAAGAGTCGTTCGACCAGCAAACGATCGATTTGCTGCGAAAGCTGCTGGGAAGACCTGTGGAAACGGTCAAATTCAGCGAAGCGACCAAGCACAGAGGCGTTTTCGGATCCGTTCGATCGCTTGGTCGCGTAATGGCGGCCGTGCAAAGGGCGAATTGTTGCAATCCAGTGATTATTCTGAGCAACGTTGGGAAGATCCCCAACGAGAAGACCAAAGAGATGCTCGAGCGGCTGGCGGATCACAGAACGAGTCAATTCTTTGTTGACAAGTTCATCGGAGTGCCGTTCGACCTCTCGAACGTCATCTTCATCAAGATGAGCGATTTGTACGTGAGCAATTCAAAATTCAACCCGGACAACTGTAAAGAATTCATTTACTGCTTTCCATTGATGCTTTCCACTGATGCAAAGCTTCGCGTCCTTCGAGAAACTGTTTTGCCTCCGATTTTGGTAAATTTCCGCTTGGAGAACTGGAAGCACCTATTCGACGACGAGGACTCTCTGCGACGCATCCTCGAAGAGGGGGACATCGAGTATGGATTCGGTGATTGTGCGGCGATCTTCCAGGCGATTGCCGCTGAATTGCGGCAGGAAATCTCGGAAAAATCGAAAAACAGATTTCGGAAGATCTCCTCTCGGGATACTATTTGGCAACGCTATGGTCGACGTTCACCTTCAACGCGCAACTGGGATTCATTTCCAGATCTTGACGATCCTGGCGTGAATAACACATGGGACAAACGCCCTCGCTGTTTTAAAACAAACGACCGAATGCCCGTGGGGATCGCAACACTTCTTAGCGTTTGTAGCGCTGAAAAGGGAGCGATTAGTCTCATGCAATCGCGATTTGAAAGCGAGAACCGAATTGTAAATAAAAGCAAAGTGCGCGATGAGTTGGTGCACATTGTGCGCAATTGTTGTCGATCTATAGCTGGAAAGCACCGTATCTCTGTCGATATTCTTGAGGTACGATTAGCCTGTGATTATCCAAATGATTTAATCCTTTTATAGCGAAACGTTGCCGTGAACTTTCTAGTAAGTAAGGGACTCTCGAGCGGATGTGCAACATTCCTTTCCCTATTTTCGCTCCTCACAAATCGACGCGTCAGAAGCGACTCAGCAACAAGTGGTGTAATCACCCTCTCCGGACGAATTACGTCGATCGGCAGCGTTTATGCCAAGTCCTACACCGCCTACAAAGCAGGCATTCGAAGGATTGTCCTCGCTACAAAGAACCGAGAGGACGTTGAGTTTGAAGTCACAAAGAAAATGAAGGTTAGCATTCGCTGTATGGATAGAAGCGTAATGTCGATGATTTCAGGCGGAAATGACGTTTGTTTACGTTGATACGATTGGTGAACTGATTGATGCGATGATGGAGGAGTGAAGCGATAAGAGTCGTTTGTCGTTTTTGTGTAAATTTCGGTTAAAATAAACGTGAAGTTTTTACGTTGGCGGCCTTCTCGCTCTCTTTTCAACGTAATGAAAGCAGCTTCGGCCGGTTTCTGTTCGTTTGAAACATTGCGGACCGGTGAAACGTTTCTGCATTTGCGCCCTGATAATACAACGGATTTTAGAAACAAGAATTCCGTTGAAACGAGCGTTTCCTCTCTAAAATAATCTGTTTCAAGCAATCGAATACGTTGATATTTCCACCGCGTCTATTCACACGTACATATAATCACACGTGCTACCGTACTCCCGAAGAAATAATCACACGTGCTACCGTACTCCCGAAGAACGCACGACGGCGGCGGCTTAGCGCTGTCGAGGCGTGAGAACTCGTTGGCCACAAAAACAGCCTACAGCACTCAATTCAAAAAATTAGCTATTCAGTTAATTCAAACGAAAACTAGAAGTTTGACGCAACAACTCGAGTCCAAAAAATTCAATGATACTCAGTCATCAACAATACGGTCGCTACTGTTCCACTGCTGACTCCCGGCACGATGGGATTGCATATTGTCAATTTTCAAATTTCATGTTTCAAAAAATCTCGTTGACAATTTTCGACGACAATTTTCTTGTTGGCGCGCGTTCTGGCTTCATTTGCATGTTGAGTTGGGCGTAATGGTGTGTCCTTCGACGAGAGTCGTGTCTTTTTTTTTTTGGCACAATTGAATAATAGCGTAAATAATGCGTTTGTGGATTTCAAATCCAGCTTGACAGTTGCCGGCCAGATCCTGCAGCTCTTGGCATCCTACAGCGGCACGCCTGTAACAGTAATTGTGATGATCCGCGAAATTCGAACGCGAGCGAGCGAAATGAAGCGAGAGAATACGAATTGAGCGCAGCGAAACAAGAACCGCATCTCGTTCGCTTTCGCCGCCGCTTTTTTGGCACAATTGAATAATAGCCGTCCCAATTGAGAATAGCCGTCCCAAATTTCTAAATTTCAGATTAGCCGTCCCGCATTTACAATAGCCGTCCCACCAAATTTTATTAGCAAATATCGATACAGATACGGCAACTAAGCGCTCTTAGTACGAAGCCTAGATAATTGTTGGGCCTAGTGAATTTTACGAAGCCTTGTGAATGCGCGTTCTGGCTTCATTTGCATGTTGAGTTGGGTGTAATGGTGTGTCCTTCGACGAGAGCCGTATCTTCTGTTTTTTTTTATTCCTTCCTTTTGAGAGTTGAGTCGTTTTGAAGGAAGATACTCGTGGTATTTTATTGGATTCTCATTCAATTATTTGTTGTTTGCAAATATCCTTTTATTGTAAACGAAACGTACATTTAATTTAAAAATTCCAGTGTGGGAGATTTGCAGCACTACCAACCAGCCGTGGTACGAATATCAGCCGTTTAACAAGAAATGGGTTGTATTAACAGCACAGATCAGCCTGAACAGGCTCATTCGAAACAAATCGACAAACAGGTATTTTGTGAAGTAGTAACATCGAGTAAATGTGCTATATTTTTTTAGCTAAAAGCTGACCGAGATCGTGCAAAGCGAGAAGTTAAGTTGCTTCTCTTGGGTGCTGGTGAATCTGGGAAATCTACAATTCTTAAGCAGATGAGAATCATCCATGAAACTGGCTACAGTGATGAAGAAAGAAGTGTTTATAAGCCCACTGTATATTCGAATACAATTCAATCTATGATAGCGATTCTGCGTGGTATGGAGCAGTTAAATATACAGTTTGAAAACGCCCATCGCGTAGAAGATCGCCGCCAATTCTTCGACCTTGCGAGCAACACTGAAGGTGAACTTCCTCCAAGAATGGCATCCGTGATGAAGGAACTTTGGGCTGACCCTAATGTTCAGCAGTGCTTTATGCGATCTCGCGAGTACCAGTTGAATGATTCAGCCCCGTTCTACCTCAACTCTCTTGACCGTATTGCGCAGCCAAACTACATACCTACCCAAGAAGATGTATTGCGAACACGTGTGAAAACTACGGGTATTATGGAGATTCATTTTACATATAAGGACTGGCATTTCAAGTATGTTGTTCAGTAGTCGAACGGCTAATTGATCTTATGTGTACTCTAGAATGTTTGATGTCGGTGGACAGCGATCTGAACGTAAAAAGTGGATTCATTGCTTTGAGGCAGTGACTGCCGTTATTTTTTGCGTCGCTCTGTCTGAATATGATATGGTTTTAGATGAAGACCACACAATGGTATGAAAATGTGGTTTCGCTCTTTTGCTTAATGTTTCTTTATTTAGAACCGTATGCACGAAAGTCTAAAGTTGTTCGATTGGACCTGCAACATCAAGTGGTTCACTGAGTCTGCTATCATACTTTTCCTAAACAAAAGAGATCTGTTTGAGAAGAAGCTACGAAATTCGCCTTTAACAATTTGTTTCCCTGAATATTCAGGTTACGAGATAATCTACTGTATGTTAATTTTGTATGGTTTTTAGGCTCCGAAACCGATGAAGCTAAGGCCGCTGAAGCAGCTAAAGTTTACGTAGAGCAGCAGTTTCGAAACTTGAGCGAGCGGGACGACAGTCTAAATGGCTTATACGTTCATTTTACTTGTGCAACGGATACGAGCAACACTCGATTTGTTTTCCATGCAGTGGCGGACATTATTATGAAAGAAAATCTGCGCAAATGTGGTCTTTAACTACATTGAGCAGTTCTGTATGATCTTGCTACAATTTTAATTCTATTCCAATTATTGTATTAGCTTTTTATTATTAGTTTGTGAATGATGTCTTAACTTTATTTACTATTCCTTAAAGGAAATCTTCTGATTTTGTGGCTTTACATTTGAATATCACGAACTACATATTATGTACCAATCAATCCAGACGATAGTTGCATAGTCCCGCACGAACACGGCGGTAGATTGACGAAGTGGTCTTCTGATGTTCTCGATTTCGGTTCCTCCTCATCGCCTCAAGAAAAACTCAAAAGCCCTTGATATCGAGAAGGAGAAAAAAGCCGTAGTTGACGAGATGAAGGAGCCACAACATGTGGCGAGGGAAGTCAACTAAAGTCATTTCAACATGTGACCACCGCCTCAAATGGATTTTCTTTGGTTTGTGTATTGTTCTGTAGTCCCTTGAACTGCTAGCGGAGCACAAACAACATTAATTGGTTATTTACAAAGCAGCAACATTTAAGAGTCCAACAGGTAGTACGAGTAAACTCTTCGGGATTCGTCATCTTCGAATTCGGGTGCGAAATTCGCCTTGATTATTTCGGAGAATCCCTCGCTTTTCTGCGGTTCCTGGAAGAGCTCGTTTACCTCGTCACTCTCGCGATAACATCTCAAGATTACCTCGTATTTACCCTTGAAGATGTTGAACGCTATCCGTGGAATGTGCTCGTGGGCAGGATTCATCAGAGTACGGTACACAGCGTTGTGTTTGGAGTGTTCCGGCGTTGTCGTCATTACGAAACATCGGCAGGGAACCTTGTGCTTTTTGGCGATATCAACGTAGCGAGATCTGAAGAATTCTGTTTGTTCTGGGCATGAAATCCTCGTCGAACTAACCGAGTGTCTTTATCAGGATTCGTGTTGTCGATGACTACGCTCCGCTTCTCCTTCAGGAAGCCATCGGCTGCGCTCACACAGGCCTGCCAGGTCTTCAGGGTATCGCGGTTAACGTACGCATAGTCGTACTTTTTGCAAAGATTCTTGGCAATCGTTGATTTCCCACTTCCCGGAGTTCCTACGAAAACCAACATTTCCGGGCTAGAATTTCCGAATTCGGTCTCTGAAATTTATCCATTTGATTGATTAATGAACTTGAGGTTGTCGTACCTGGTTCAAAGAGCTTCACGTCACGTTCGATCGCTTTGGACGGCACAAAGATTGGCATTGAAAATTCATCATCAGCCTTTTGGTTCAGGAAGTACTGTTCGGGCGTTTGAAAATTGACTCCGAGATTCAGTGCGAAGAGTCGATCTCCGTTCGAGTGATCCTTCTTGCGAAGCTGCAATTTTCAGTCAATTCAGAAAGTTGAAAACTGCGAATATTCACCTTTGTTTTCTGCCTTCCCGCAGCGTCACCAACATAGATCGAAGCGGCACGATTCACTGGGATTCCATCGTTGTAATTCTGCTCCATGTGATCCCACATGCCAACGTAGGGCTTGCGGAAGGTAGGAGGACCCATCGAGACGAATACCTAATTAAAGAGATGTTCAGTTAGATTGCCCCATTTTAATTCAGCTACCTGTACTGGGAAATCAAAGAGCGCGACGATATTCTGAGCCTTTTTCTTGAAATCCGAATCTTTCACTTGACCGGTCTAAACGAATCGAAATCTCATTTACAAGCCCAGGATCAGCTCCGAACCTGAATTCCCTTCTGATTTGTGAAAATCACAATCTTGAATCCATCCTCATGTGCTTTCTTCAATTTGTCCGGGATCGAGTCATGCCAGAGCTTCCAGTCATTGAAATCAACAGGGAATGTACGCCCGGATTTCGTTGCAATAAGCGTAAAATCTACAAAAACAACTGGATTAAATCAATCACACTGCAGTCGAGCTTGCCGAGATCGAATCCGGCAACTTTCTCCGACGCACGATGCTTGTCAGGGTTGAAAACGAGAAGCTCGTTGGCGATTGCGGTCCACTTGCCCTTCACGGCGGCAGATTGAGTCGCCTTCTTCTTGTTGAACATTGGAAACACTGAAATCGGGGTGAATTAAGGTCAACGGAGCGCGGGAATTACCGTTTTCATCGCTAGCGGCGCCACGCTTCGTCCCGCGTCTCGTAGTTGCCATCGGTTTGGATTGAGCGGCGGACAGTGAGCGCTGAATGCAGAGAGTAACGCGATTGAGCAGCTCGATTTCGCGCCAAAGCTCGCGACGATTGCGAAACAGAACGCGATCCATGACAAGCGCGGTCCTGGTGAGCGCGACAATTCTCGCGATTTGCATCGCTTTGAGCTTCGTCAGACGAATTCCGCAAACGTTGGAGCGGACGGAGAGGTGCAGCTCGTTTAGCTCTTGCAGAGAGAATCCTGGGAACGCTCGCGCATGGCTACGGTGCTCATTGATGTTGTGTTGTGAAAAGTGAATGTGGCGCTGCGTTTATTGGCGTTCTGCCGACACTTTCAACATGCGTGCTCCAAAAATGTGGGAACTGAATACTCGGCGCTATTCCTCTCGGGTCGTCCGTGGTTGGCCAGTCCTGGAACTGTCGGAGAGGATAACGTCAGAGATCAGCCATCGAAGGGTTCCACATGGTGGAGTACCAGCCAGCTGGGCTACCCAGGACCCCTTCGAGGCTTCCGTCGTCCGTCGCCGCGTATTTTCCGCCGTCCCCAGTTTATCATGAATGCGAGTTGTATATATAGAACGCATGGTGTTTCTACTGTCTACTTGCACCGGTTCGCGGTCTACACCAGACGACCAGAGTAGGCGACCGGTCATCAATGCACTGCGCGTTGATGTGCAATCGATTGCAATTTCTCGAAGACAACCTCTCGTGCTAATCGTGTGAACATGATATCAGATTCGCGGGAATTTTTCGATTTTATCATAATTATTGCTGCAGCCGCGTTCATTCTCGTTCGCGTTCACGCTTATAATGCGCGAATTTAATTAATTAATTAATTTTCTAATCAATTTCTTGATTTCAGTTGATGAACCCGAACAATCCGGACGTCCAGACCTGCTTGAAACAAGTTCAACAAATCCGCTCCTCAGTTCTCTCACTTCTGCAGTCGTTCGACAAAGGAAACAGTTCGGAGATCGCGCTCCGCTTGAAGAGCGTCGACGCATCGTTCGTCGCAATCCGCGAACGCACATCGCAGATCGCCGATCTCGACAACAGCGAAGAGTACCAGGCTCGGAAGAAGGAAGATCTCCTGCGTCAGATTCGCCTAAAGGACGAACTCCTAGAGCGCATTCGCAACGACTGGGCGCCGGAAGCCGAGCGCGACTTTGAGAAGACCTCGGCAGAGTACGAAGCCTCCGCAACCGCACGTCGTGCCAAGGAAGCCGAAGAACTAGCGCAAGCCGAAGCCGCTGAAGCCGCGGCACGAGAAGCAGATGAGCGAGAACAGCAGTCAACCAGTAGTGGAGCAGTCCAAGACCACTTCGGGCAGTAGTAGCATGAGCGTCAATGGCAGCGGCTGCAACGCACAAGTCGTCATTTGTCTCCATTGTGGAAGTCGTGTGCTCTCTCCCAACGTCGCCAAACTCTGCTCTGACGGTGATCACTTCGCTCTTCCTCTTGCCGTTCAACGCCGTGATGCCACCGAAGTCCAAAAGGAGACCGTGACCGAGTGGTGGGTCGTCGTCGACCAATTTCACTTTGACAACGTTGGATTCACCCGTGCTGCGGAGCCCGATGGACGCCGCTATCTCACGTGCGCCGACTGCGAGATGGGACCGATTGGATGGGTCGACGATGCCACCAAGCACAACTTTGTCGCCGTTAATCGTGTCGGTTACAAGTGAGTAACTGCAGTGAGTTATGTGTTATATGGACATTGCGTATTCACTTTTCGTTCTTTAATATCAACAATTTACAACGGATAAACACTAATAATTGGGCGATAATCGTTCGGCTTCATTACATCATGACACATGTATTTACAGCGCTCTTTTTGGTCCTAGTAATCGAATTTGTCGCCATCCATGAACGGGTCAAACTCAAATTGAGGCGGTTCGACCTTTTGTTCAGCCACGGGAACGGATTCGGGTACAACATCGCAGTAGTAATCCATTCTGGGGGCGTCGGTGAACGGATCAAACTCAAATTGAGGCGACTCGACTCGTTTCTCCTCCACTGGAATGGATTCGGGAACACCGTTGCAGTATTGATCGATTCTGCTGCTGTCGTTGAACGGATCGAATTCGAATTGCAGCGGTTCTCGGCGGTCCTCCTCCTCCATCGGTTCATCATCATAATCATCATGTTCTTCGGAGTACCCGGCGTGACGGAAGTTATGCGCAGGTTTCAGGAATTCCTCTCGTCGTTCATTCTTCGGTCGCACTGAACAAAACGCAAAAATTAGTGAAGAGAAACGAAACACTCACCTGGAACGAATTCCCACGCGCTCTGGCCATAATACGGCCAGTTCTTCGCGTCCTCGAGCACCTGATCGATCGTTTTGAAGCGCAGCGGCGAGTGGAAATTTTCAAAGTCGAACGTGTTGTTGTCGATCACCGCTTCTTCCGCTTTTTCGATCGAAATGCCGTTTTCTTTGTCCTCGTTTGCGGCGCTCTCGAGTGAGCCGTAGCCTTCGGACACGTGGAGCGACGCGCTCATCGCGGCGTCGATGGAGGCGAGACTTGCGGCGGACATTTCACAACCTGAAATTAATGAAAAATCGAGTGAAAATGATGAAAAATAAAAGCGAAGCGAACAACGCGCGCGTCGGGACGACGAATGACCAAGAATCACACGAAAATCTAATCTCGCGGGCCGGATCTTGCGTCACAAGCCTCACCGGCGGCATCTCGAAGAGCGCAGGTCACTCCGATGGACGCGAATCGCATGGAAGGTCACTTTCGTGTCCTGGACAGTGAGGGACGACGAGAAAGTCACCTTCGGTCGCCAATCGCTTCGTGAGAGGAGCGAATGCGGCAACAAAAAACGCGACGAAATGATCTGATTGGGCGCTCAAGTGTCCTTAGCGGGGAGGTCTGATCGCCAGTCGCCCAGAAAGCGGGTCACCGTGAGTGCGATAAACTCAGAAACGTGGCGAATGCATTTCCCTCACAAATTTTGAGTCGGAATGTGGGAACATATCGAACAAAGCGTAGCTTATCGACAGATCCTCGGTAGTATAGTGGTGAGTATCCGCGCCTGTCACGTGCGAGACCCGGGTTCGATTCCCGGCCGGGGAGGAAAACGTTTTGCTTTGTTGTTGGCAATTTTAGTTCTGTTTTTGTCTTGAAAAACGTCTACAAAAGCAAAACACAATTCTCGGCTCAAAAATTCCAAATTTGACTCCAAAGAACAAAAATTTATTCCCATGCCGGGAATCGAACCCGGGCCGCGTGGGTGAAAGCCACGAATCCTAACCACTAGACCACATGGGACTGCGTTCATTGAAGTGAGTTACGAGCATATACAACGACGTTTTATTCAAAAGTTGGAGCTGTAAAACTCAGAGTTGTTGCATTCGTCACTTGAACAACATGCAAACGCAGCTTCGTCGTTCCAAAAAATTCCATTTTTCTCGCACAGCTGCTCCTTATCACAGCTTGCTGATACGGTGAACGGACTTTGACCATCTAAAGACCAATTTCAACGCATTTCGCATGAGAATCGTAGCTAAACCGTTGATTTTGATACAGTAGTTGACAGCGGCGGTGCAATTTTCGACGTTTTTGAAGATTGGCGAGTCGTTGACGACAATTTCGTTTCTGCAGCGAAGCGAGTTGGCGAGTGCGAGGAGAGAAACGACGACGACGAAAAGACGCATTTTGGCTGAACTGGCGAGACGGTGAGCAGCCGTTCGCCTGTGCGCTAATGAATCACACAGCTGTCGTGGCATGCCGAGGTGTCTGTATTGGGAGAGACGCAGTAAAAACGGAACGGAACCGGATCATCCAGCGCAATTTCAGCGCATTTCAAAGCAGAAAAGCGCTTCTGAGCCATCATCCAGCGCTGTTTGATACAAATCCATGATTTTTTGGTTCGTTTTATGCAAATACGATGACTTCCACATGTTTCTCGTCCTCAAATTACTCTTCTACGATCAAAAAACATGAATAAAAGCCCAAATAGCACGCCAATCATTGATTTTATCGGTATTGAGCGATGCCGATTCACATTTCCACCATGCAGAGGTTTTCAGGGTCGGATATAATCCCCAGGCTCGTAAAACCGGACTACTTCAATTACACCGCTAAGGTAGGCATCTTCAAATGTACAGCATCGATAGGAATAGAACACTTCTAATCAGCGAGTTGCGCGTCATCTATCAGCACTTTGACTTTCTTCCCATCAGCGTCTTCGTTCGAAACGATCGCGAGTTCGCTATCCTCGACAGCTTTCCCGACCTTCATTTCTGGCTCTAAAATATTAAATTACACAGTATACAGTAGATTACGACAACTTACTGGCAACTCCTTCCGTCGAGTGCGATTCGAACATTTTCAGAAAAGGCGGGAACGCTTGGATCTTGCGAAAAAGACTGAAAATCGATTAACCATAATTGATACTCATTCCAAAGAAAGGAATCCTACTTTCGATGTCCGCCGATGAACAAATCATTGAGTAGATTGATGACGGTCGTGTTAATCCGCAACCTTTGCGCGTTCGTTTTTGAACGAGTATACTGCCTGTGAAGCTCCGCTATCCACCGCAGAGCAATGTCCGCTCGCTGTCCGTCGAGAATGAATTTTCGCAGAGCTTTTTCAAATTCCGCTGTTACCGGCGATGAGTAGCGCGTGGCAAGGCGAATCAATAGAGTTTGATGCGTGACGCGACAGCCTCCTTGCACAGCTCGATCTGAATTCGTTGTTTCACGCAGTACGCTCTCATAAAGCTCGATACCTTGATTCTTGAGGATTCGTTTGAATGAATTTTCCATTAATCGAATTGCTGCGCTGTAGGGAAGCGCGTCCATGTCTTCGAAGAGACTACGGCGGCGTTGGCTTCGGCCTCCACGCGGCTCCTGCTGTTGGCCGTCCTCAATGCTCGCGATTGAGCTTCTTTCGTTGCTCGAACTCATGATACTCGATTTCTGGAAACAGAATAACGATAAGAGAGCGGAAATTTAAAGCCAAAATCGCGCAGAAACAGATATAAACAGGCGCATGAAGCAAAATCGGCTCGATTTGCGCAGCTGAACCCACTGTGAAGCTGCAACCTCGCCCGCATGTTTTAAACAGCGCAGAAGACGTATCAGCGCCTTGCGAACGAATCAACGTTACGTTCATCGGCAATTCTGAACTGATAATCAAGAACGTACGAAAAACATGAACCCAATACGTTGACGAGCAGCTGATGAGCGGCGGTGCGTCTCGCACCGACTGAACTTCTTACATTTCCAAGTGAGATTTCAGATTTTGGCTTTTTGCGGCCAGTTGCGTGGGTCGGCTAGACCAAATCGACTCTGCACAGAACGCTAATCATGACAGAACAACGTGGTTATACTGAAAAACAGCCAGATTCAGCAATACGAGAAAGACGCACAACACTAGCAGCCAGCCGTAATCTGATCGTGACGGGACCAACAAAAGACCAAAAACATGAAATATGACCAGAGAAAAGCCGTTTATCATTATCAAATCACGCAAAAACGCATCGGAGGCGGGCGATTGTCCCTAGCGAAACTTCAGATCCGCTTCCGCGGTCTCCACAATCATCTCGTTCTCGTCGTTTCGCTCGTCGCAATCCTCCGCCTCTTCCTCCATTCCGACCTTGTTGTTGTAGATCGCAACGGAAGACTCCAAATCGGTGTTCTTCTTGTAGGAGACGAGAATCGGCCTCAAAGGCGCACGCGCGAATTTGCTCTTCAGCTTATTGAACATCGATTTCAAACCTTTGCGGGTCTTTTGGTCCGAGTCGACACGGTTTTCGACGTTTTCCTGCTCGGCGAGGGGTTCAGGCTCTTGCGAAGCGTCGTTTTCCTGCGCATCTTGGTCGCCAGGCGGTTCGAATCGCTCGTGGGAGGGCTGGACGCTCTCCTCCTCCTCCACAGGATCTTGATTCTCGTTGTTGAAGTCAACGCTGGCGAATTCGGTCGAGTCGTCAAAGTCGGAGAGGAGCGATTGGTTCTCCATCGCAGCGGTCAATGCTGTGGCATTCATTTCTCCGCATATACGTGTCAATGTGTAAAAAATCGGCGACCTAGCATCGCAATCTTGGCGGGAGCGATCTAAAGTTCGCGCCTAATTGGGGAACAAAGGGTTGTGCCGCGGCAACAACGCTGATTGTGTGCCTAAAAGGACCTTGCAAAAGGACCTTCTCATTTGGTTGGCGTGGATATGGTAGGGCACTCAAGACTGTTCGCTACAAGACCGAAACTCATCGGAGAGGAACCATGTAAATTGGGTGATTTTGGCATTTTGATTTGGAGCCCAAACTGCTTTGCTCCGTGTGCTTAATCAGTTGAGCCGCTCTGGGAACGGCAGCAATTGAGGAATCAACGTTCAAGCACCGCGCAAAGTAGCTGAAGATGAAGAGAAAAGCGCCAGAATATGCGCGCGGAAAAGTGGCTACATCGACATTACGTCCACATCGATGACAGAGCGATTGACAAACTCGGTAGAAGCAAAGACAAACAGATAAAGCTCTCTTTCGTCTTTTGCGTCTTCAGTTTGCGAAGCTCTGAGAGAGCAAAGGCCAAGGAATGTGTAGCACACATCAGATTTGTTCAAAACTCAGGAAAAATTTCGTTCCTGATGGCAAACTTGGTCAAAATAGGCGCAAAATGTAACTTTTCGCGTCATGTGTTTTCGATCGTCGCTCGCCAGCTCTAAACGAGGACCGCCGCGTCTTCCAGCGCTGTACATGCTAATCTCTAGTGCGCATTCCAAATTCGTCGACCTCAAGCGACAATTCAAACAAATGGAATTGATCATATCCATCCACCAATTTCCAGCTGCCGATTCGCCACTTACCAGTGTATTGACGATAAAAGCGTCAGATTAAGCGCTCAAGGCAGCTACATCGCTTTCAGTTCATCAACATCAACGCCCGAATCGATGACAACGCGCTTGACGCTCTGAATAGAAACAAAGACGAAACATGTGAAGCTTCTCTTCGTCTTTTGCAATGCTCTGGGTGAGCAAAAGCCAAGGAATGTGTAGCACGCATCAAATTTGTTCACTAATCAGGGCAGTTTCGTTCCTGGTGGCATACGTAGTTCAAATTGGCTCAAAATAGGCGCAAAATGTTACTTTTCGTGTCATGCGTCCTCAATCGTCGCTCACCTGCAAATCTCTAGCGCAAATTCCAAAATTATCCATCCGAGCATCAATTTCCAGCTGCCGATTCGCCACTTACCAACGATTAAAGCGGCAGATTAAGCGCTAAAGCTAGCTACATCGCTTTCTCTTCATCAACATCAACGCCCGAATCGATGAGAACGCGCTTGACGCTCTGAATAGAAACAAAGACGAAACATGTGAATCATCTTCCGCTTCCCTTCGGCGTTTTCTCGACTTAACCAACGATTCGGCTTCATTTGCTCTCTCCCGCTCCACGATGAAGACCTTCGTTCTTGTGTTGGCCGCCGTGGTTACCGTATCCTCAGGAATTCGATGCTTCAATTCGGTTTCCATGGTGCTCCCAGGTCTCGGCAGTACGGAGATGAATTGCGCGCAGGCGAAGAGCTGCTGGACAGGTGAATTGTCAGGTCTAAACGCTTCCTTTAAGCTAATTTTAGCTTACGCGATTATTGGCTCTATGAAGTTTGGACCTTTCTTCGGCTGCGATGAGGAAAACAAGTGCAAAGTAAGGAGAATCACTCGGCGGTTTGAATTTTGAGCTCTCATTCAGGTCGACGGGGACAACTCGTTCACCATCGAGAGGCACGGCTATCCCATCGAAGGCGTCTGCTGTGGAACCGAACTCTGCAACGTTGAGGGATGAAGATTTTGCTGCCATTTGAACGCTGGTTGATGCTGATTCTGATTTGAATAAACCGTGAAATGCTTCTTTATTCGTTTGAAATAGGCTATGACGCACATTTTCAGCCTTATAGGACAATTACAGTGCATGCTAGGCGTTGAAAGTAGAAAAAGGAGAAAATCGCGACCCAAACTTCGAGATTTTGCTGTTATGCGATTGTCAGCCTCAGCAGAAGATCGAAGCGCTAGAGGACCATCTTCCGCTGTTGATTCATCAACAATTACGCGCTAATTGATGACGAAGCGAGTGACATTCTGGCCTGCAATAAAGACAAAACACATGATTCATGTTTCCTTTCACTTCGGCGTCTCCGCGATTGAAACGGCAAATCACTTTTCGATCTTCTCGTCACGATAAAAATCCAATCCGATGCAAAACGTCACCGTCAAAGAGCTGGAATTCGTATTCAAAGAATCTGACTGAATGAAGGCTCGAACGGTAGATTTCCTCACGTTGGAAGCGCTATAAGACGAAGAAACCGCTAGATTGGGTGCATTTAGGGCCGTTTTTGACCTGATTTGTTTCCTCCAGCTCAAACTAAGTTAAAGCTCTGAAGTAACCTCCAGCAACATTGAAAAATGAATAAACACGCTGTTGAGATAGCTGGCGCTTGGTTTGATCCGAGTTGATCATCAATTCATAATCATCCACTAGTGATTGTCACAATATGAGCCAAATAAAGCGCTCTGGCCTCTTGAGGAGCAGCTGCTTTTGGTCATGTTGATTCCTTCCATCCAAAACTTCTATTTCCGGTTCTCAGGTAGCCTAAGTTACGTTGGAAGAGGAATAATAGCTCTGTTTTGGCGTTGGTTGGCCGGATTGTGAGTGAATGAAATTGCACGTCATGATCGTCACAATAAAAGATGAAAAAAGCCGAATTTCTTCTCCAATAATCACAAATTGCGTGCGCTGTAATCATGTGATGACGATCTGCCTCGAAATGAAGACCAAACAACCCAGTCATTCGTCGTCCACCAACGTCTTTTCCGCCATTAAAACGCCGATTCAGCGTCTCTCGCTCGCTCTGAGTGGTTTCCAAGATGAAGATTTTCGTTGCTCTGTTGTTCTTCGCGGCTGTGGCTACGGTATCCAGCATCAAGTGCCATAGCTACATTACCAGAGTGCTCTTGCCGCACACCGGTGGAATTACCGACTGTCCTCTCACGACTCGACATTGCTCAATCAGTAAGCTGACTTTCTGTGAAGGCATGATTTCATGTCGATTTCAGTTTACGGACTGCTCGGAGCTTTGGACGGTTGCGACGTGGAACGTCGCTGCATTGTATGTTTTTGATTTTCTTGATTTTCTCTTAAATTTCCATCTTCTTCCAGGGCGCGAAGAATGGCGAATTCCGCGGACATCTCTACAGGGGAACCTGCTGCTCCAGCGACCTCTGCAACGTTGTGGGATGATGATGTCGGTGAATTCTGATTTATTTCTGATTTAAATGAATTGTGATGTCATTTGCCTTGTGTTCCATCTCAGCTGATCGATTCACGCTTTGTTTATCGCGGATAATCGACGTTTGAACCGGAATTTTCAACATTGGACTGAAATTTGACCTCACAAAGGGGGTAACTGAGGCTCCAACAACAGCGCTGTTGACACATACAATGAGGGTGCTTTCAGGAGCGCGTTTGTGAGTTTGATTCCAACCGAAACTTTGAATTCGTTTGAAAATGGTTGAAAGTGGAAGAAACGAGTTGGTTGACGCTGGTCTCAAGCGGAGTGATTGTAAAACTGCGTTCATTGCAACTGCGAAACAGCTTCAAACTGGTCTTTGGCTTGAAATTTGGCCATAAAATTGAGTTACAGCTTAATTCGTGAAAACCTGGTTTTTTGAGGCAAGTTATAGGTGCGTTGTCACTTGAAACTGCGCTTTGTGGCCACTCAACTTGACAGTTTCAGACTGTAAGCGAAGACCAAACATGATCAAAGAATGTTGCTATGCGCTCGCAGAGGTCTCAGAACGAAGGAAAATAGACGCGCAAGATGTCGGCGATGTGCGCATTGATGCGTTTTTCGCTCACACGTAAATGCCCGTTTTGGTCTCTTCGCTCAAATTTGATGCCGTGCTCCGCAAGCTCGACTCGATCCTAGTTGTGGAGGTAATACCGTAATTGGAGGTTGTGATCGAGCCAGAGTGATCTACCGAATAGTGTAGTTCGCTGAATTCGTTGATTTTCATCGAAATCGATGGGCTGAACGCTCAGAACAATCAAACACGTTGTACTTTGTTTCATCTTGAGTCGATCGGTTCAATTATGACCTAACGATCTAACGGCTTACAAATCGGTCTTGTGGCTTGCCTATTTAAAATCAGCGAATAGGCTAAATTTCAGTTTTAAGCTTTGCGCGAACTACGAAACCTCGATGGTGCGATGTGCCGAAGGTTTTGTGCGTCTAGGCATCAATATCAATTTGTAATGCAACAAAAAAAGTTGAATTTCGTGACCAACGATTACGTAAACATCGCTGTGATCGTGTGATGACGATCTGTTCAAATGCGAAGACCAAACAACCCAGTCATTCGTCTCCCCAACCCCTTTTCTGCGATTAAAAGGCCAATTCAGCCTCGCTCGCTAGCTCTGAATCGTTTCCACGATGAAAATCTTTTCTCTTCTCTCTCTTGCCGCCCTGGTTACGGTATCGTTGTGCATCAAGTGCTATGTCGGCCCGAAGAAGTTTGAAAGCGTCTACGAAGTCAGAGAAATCGACTGCCAGCGTGCGATCCACTGCAAAACAAGTAAATTGACGGTTCGGAACGTTTTTCAGGCTTGTTTTAGACTCGATAAGGACTGCGTCCTTCACAGGAGCGCCTTACTATGAATGCGACGAAGAGCGCCTTTGTGACGTAAGGAAAAAATCTATTGAATTTGCAATTTCGAATTATTCAGGGAGCTGAGAGCGGCACCGCGATCACCCAGCGAGAGGGATATCAGATTGAGTCGATCTGCTGTGAGGCGGACTTGTGCAATGCGAATCCCCATCCGGAAGAATGATTTTCTATGATGATTTCTGCGCTATTCGCGCTGCTATGATTAAATTGAGATATGAACAACCTTCCCGCTTTCCACACGCTTTCCAAAACGTCGTCTACATGTTCTCCAAAAGCGATGTGGAAGCTGAAGCTGGAGATTTTGGTAATTTTGGAAATTACGGCAATTTTGATTTTGCACAATTTGCACAATGCGTGCATAACGAGGAGAAAGCGAGTGACGGACGATTTGCCTGAAAAATAAAACATCAGATTCATTTCCCTCTTCCTTTCGGCTATGAATCATCGCCAGCTTCCTTTCGGCGTTTTCGCAATTCAAACGGGAATTCACCCTCTTCAGAAGCGCCTTCATCGTCTACGATGAAACTACATCTTGTTCTTCTGAGCTCCGCAGCCCTGGTTACCGTATCCACTGGCATTCAGTGCTGGAAAGGAATAGTTGAGGAGAAGCCGTTGGAAAAGACGGAATGTGAGCATCACTGCGAACGGAGTAAGTTGATCATTTGATCACGCTTTTAGCTTATGTTCAGGTTCGATCATTACCTCAAATTCTAATTTGCCTAAATACGATTGCGACGACCACAAATACTGCATTGTATGTTCAGAAATGTTCATTTCTCGCATTTTCACATTTTATTTAGGGAAAAGAGAGTGCCACGTTCAAACTCTCCAGAGAAGAGAACGGATGGCAGACCGAAGTGATGTGCTGTAGTACGGACCTTTGCAATGCGCCCACAAATGGAGCTTTGGCAATCAATTCTGCGCTATTTGTGCTTCTCTTGGCTTATGTAAACTTTGATTTCCTGTGAAATGTTCTTGCGCTGCCTTGACTGAAATAAATCGTAATATGGAACACCACGATGAGGTGATGATGATGAATAAAATGAGATTTTTCCGGATTTTTGAATTTTTCAATCGAAATCAACTGATTTTCTCAAATTTTTTTAAAATTTGCTTTTCAACGGCGATTCAGGATAGCGTCGAAATACTCTTTCAACGAGGAGAAATTCATTGAATTTGCAATTTCGAATTATTCAGGGAGCTGAGAACGGCACCGCGGTCACCCAAAGAGAGGGATATCAGATTGAGTCGATCTGCTGTGAGGCGGACTTGTGCAATGCGAAGCCGCATCCGGAAGACTGATTTTCGATGATGAATTGTGCGCTATTCGCGCTGCTCTGAATAAATTGAGATATGAACAACCTTCCCGCTTTTGATCCCTAAAAACGTCATCTAAAAGTTTGTCATTAGCGGCTAAGCTGGGGATTTGGGTTTAGTTGTTTTTCGTGCATTATGACAAGCGTTTTCAAACTTGCCGAAGCCTCGCGAGCAGCAATCGGACGTCGGCCCCGCTGCCATGTTCGTCGGGAACATTGTGCAGGGCGTGCGGATAGCGGACGCGAAGGGAAGAGAGCTGCCGATGAGCGAGGAGGAGCGCGGAAGCCATCTGATCGACGTGCTGAAGCAACGCGCCGCGCAGAGTCCCGATCACGTGCTCTACACGATGATGAACGCGAAGGGTTTGGAGGTGGACACGGTCACCTGCGCTGCGTTGCTCAAGAAAGCGGAGCGAATAGCCGCGTTGCTTCTCGACAAGGGGCATCTGAGCCAGGGAGACCACGTCGCGCTCATCTTCCCGCCCGGAATCGATCTCATCGCTGCGTTCTACGGTTGTCAAGCGGCTGGTGAGTGATTAAGCCTTCATTTCCGCATATTTATCCAACGACAAGCCAATCTCACTTTTTGCTCCTAAAAATCTCTTTATTTCTCATTCTTTCTTTCAAATACAGATCATTGTGCAAACGCGAACGAACGTGTGAAAAGGCGACGTGTGGGAAAGCAGCGTTGGAATCAAAATAAATACATTGTTGTTTTCTCTCTCTCAAAAAGCATCAATCTTCGCGACTCACTATGTACAGAGGAGTTCAGGAGTGCCGGGAGCTGTGTGGGTTTGGGAGAGTTAAGGCAATCGGGCGGCAGAATTGTGGCTGTGATGGTGTGGCTGCTGTACGTGTGTACAGCCGCGAATAAAAGATAATCTGGCAAGACGGGGAGGAGGAAGAGGAGGATTTCCTAATTGTTGACTAGAGGTGGAGAGTGAACTGGAGTGATGACAAGCGGCTTCTCTACATGTTGTAGGCGACGTAGATCGGATCCAGCTGGTCCTTGAGGAACGCGTCGCGCAGATGCATGCGCTGCTTCTCGCCACGTGAGTTGATCGGCACGATTCCCGGGTCGACGATCACCACGACGCCCACGATGAGGTGATGCTCCTCGAGAACGGCGGAGGTGACCGCCGGAACGAGGTCGAGCGCCTCGGCTTCGGTGCCTTCGGTCTCCGCGACGACCACCAGGAGATGCGTCCACGTGAAGACGGCGCTGAAATAGGCGCGTTTTAGGAGCGGAGCGTGAAAGCGGCGCGCCTACCATTCGCAGATCTTCCGATGAGAGCGGATTACGGTAACTTCAATGTCGACCGGGTGGTAGCGCATTCCTCGTAGCATCATCGTTTCGTCCAACGCGCCGACGACAAAGACTGCGTCGTGGAGCTCTGAAAAAATGCAATTTGATGAAACGATTACGGTAGATGTACAGTACCTCCATCGGCGGTGATCGACTGCGTCTGTCGCAGGAAGCCAAGATAGCCAGTTCTCGCGAATCGGGTCTTCGTATCGCCGGTCTTGAGGCGCGCGTTAAAGTGATCGGTGTGCAGATGCGCCTCTTCGCCAAAGATTGAAAAGTAGCCTTCGGCGTTGTGCCGCGCGGAGACCCAAATCTCGCCGAGATGCGAATCCGCGCATTGACCCTTCGTTTCGGGGTTCGCGATGACGACCTTCACTCCCGGAAGCAGTTTGCCGCTCTCCATCAGCGCGATGCTGTGCGGCGCGCCCTTCTCCACCAGCGTGACGCGGTCGTTGCGCAGAGCACGCGCATCGACGTATACGGTAGCCGGATCGGGACTTGATGCGCCCTGCATGCAGATTGCAGTGTTCACCCGGCATCCGAACGACGTGGAGACGGCGCGGGGACTGAGGCCGAGCGGTGAGAAGAGTTTCGAGAATGTGGAGCACAGCGGGACGCGTGGACGCTCTTCCGCGACAACTACGCAGGTGCGAAGGCTGGAAAGCGGGGATTAGAATGGAAGAGGAGGAGGCGGCAGAACTCACCAGGAAAGGTTGATTCCCTTCTCCTTCAGCTGATCGACTTGTGTCGCCAGCTCGCGCACGCACAAATCCATCACTCCGTACGAGCAGAACGTGTCGCGGACCTTCTGCTGGCTGACAGTCTGCAGCCATAGGCTCGGATTCGCCTCCACGTCGGCCGGCGGGATGAGAATCGTGTGATGACCGGAGTAGACGCTCGAGAGGCACCACAGAGTGAAGCCGAGACCGCAGTATGGATCCAGACAGAGCGTGACGTGCCTCGAGGGGTACAGCTCGCAGGCCATCTTCAGCGATTTGCACATTGTGATCGCGCCCTGCGAGCTGACCACGATTCCGGCGAGTTGCCCGGTGGTGGAGACCGAAAAGTCGAGATAGCAGGGATCGGACGGACGCCGCTCGATCGCTTCCAACGCGTGGCGCCTTCGTGCCGCCGACGAGGAAGGCACGTCCTCGACATCGAGGATCAACGGCCACGCCTTGATGTCCACACGGTGCGCGGCTTCTTTGCACTTTAGCAGTTTGATCATCGCGGACGTGGAGAGCAGAGCGACCGCTTTGGACACGTCGACGACCATCCGAACGGTCGGAAGAGTCGATTGGAGCGTTTGAGCGTGCGGAGGACGAATGCAAACTGGCACAAGACCTGGAAAATAGCATAAATACGCGGAAATGAAGGCTTAATCACTCACCAGCCGCTTGACAACCGTAGAACGCTGCGATGAGATCGATTCCGGGCGGGAAGATGAGCGCGACGTGGTCGCCCTGGCTCAGATGCCCCTTGTCGAGAAGCAACGCCGCGATCCGCTCCGCTTTCTTGAGCAACGCAGCGCAGGTGACCGTGTCCACCTCCAAACCCTTCGCGTTCATCATCGTGTAGAGCACGTGATCGGGACTCTGCGCGGCGCGTTGCTTCAGCACGTCGATCAGATGGCTTCCGCGCTCCTCCTCGCTCATCGGCAGCTCTCTTCCCTTCGCGTCCGCTATCCGCACGCCCTGTACAATGTTCCCGACGAACATGGCAGCGGGGCCGACGTCCGATTGCTGCTCGCGAGGCTTCGGCAAGTTGATAACGCAGCTGTGCGGGCACATGAGCAACGTGGTCGGATGCAGCGAGCCGTCCAAGAAGCGTTGCCTCGTCTCCGACACGTGGATGCCGCCGAGCGGCGTTTTCGGGAGCTGATTGGGTTGAACGAGCGCGAGGCAGTAGATGCCGACTTGATGGATCGTGTCGATCGCCTGTAGCACTCGGGACATCCAGTTGAACGCGTCCTCTTCCGCGACGTCCGGTTTCTGCTCGGCGATGATGCAGATGCGCTCGTCGCGGAGAACGCGGACGCTGAAGACGGCCATACGCCCGCGGTAGATGAATCGCATCGGCTCTACGGCGAGAACGGTGGCGATCAGGTCATCGGCGCTGTGCTGCCGACCGGAGACGTTCATCAACGAGGATTTGTTGCCGATGACGAAGATCAATCCTTCCTGAAAGAGCGGAAAAATGAGTTTTGAGCTACAAAATCCACTCTTACCGGTCCCAAAAATCCAATCAGCCCACTCCGTACGTACTGCACAGGCCCAAGAGGCCGATCGTCGATGCCCAGAGGCTCCACACGGAACGTACTCGCTGAAACGCCGTCCAGTCCCCAATAGCCGGAACCGGTGGAGTTGGCGTGAATGCAAATCTCGCCGACTTCGTCCGTTTTGCAGAGACGCGGCGCTCCGGAGAGTTTCACGACCACGGCGACTCCTCCGGGAGTGACTTGACCAGCGTCCTGGAGGGTGAGCGAGGTTAACGCGTTCGCCTGCTCCACAATGACGACCGAGTGGCTCAGCGCGGCCATTGAGAGAACTCCGCGACCGCTGCTCTTCTCATTTGGCCTGAAAATTCGTAAAATTAGAGCTGCTCGACGCAAAAAATCGCCCTACCTTCTCAACGCAACAGTTCCGGTCTCCGATGAGCCAGCGCACGGACACAGAACGGAGGGTTTGAGGCGGAAAGTCTGCTGGAATTGATCGCACGAGGAGAGCGACCACGGATTCGCGCCATCGGCGACGACGATCGAATTCAACGAGGTCAGATTGACGTTGCTGTGCTCCTTGGAGGCGAGCAGACTCCAATGCAGATCCCTGGACTTGAGGAGCGCCGTTTGCGCCTGCACCTTGGTCACCATCATCATCCACGACGTCGGATTGATTTTCATCAGCGAGTAGGGCACGAAAATCACCCGCATTCCCTTGAAAACGCTCGTGAGGATCGCGTGCCACAGGCCGACTTCTCGCTTAAAGTCCAGAACGCAAACGATCGTCTCTCCTGGAAGCAAAAAAACGAGAATTTTAGCCAAAAAACGAGCGCCAGATTACCTTCTTTGTAGCTCATCGCCTGAGCGATCGCTCTGCAATGCGAGAGCATCGCCTGTCGCGAGACCGAAACACCCTTCACCGCGCCGTCCTTGTCGGTCGTGTACTCGATATAGGCGGCAGAGTCATCGGCGAGCCTCGGCGGCACAGTCCAGTCCTTCGAAGGCTTGCTGAGATGCTCCGTAATCGCCCAGTAGAGCTTCGGCCATCCCTTAAAGTCGATGACGTCGTGCAGCGACGATGAACTCGAGGAGGTGGACCCGTTCGCTTCGGACGCCTTCGGCAGGCCCTTGAAGCACTGCTCCGAGGTCAGCGCTACCCGCACGCCGCAGCTCCCGAGCAGAAAGCCGAGCTGCTGGACACCCGCGTCGCGTTTCGTCAACGGCACCTCAACCGGCACAGGCACCACGCCCGCAAGAAGGCACCCATAGAAGGCGGTGATGAACGCGAGAGGCTCCGTGTTCGGATAGACGAGCGCGACACGGTCGCCCGGCTTGCAGATTGGCGCTTTGATCGCGTCACGTCCTGTTCCCGTCGAGATCACCTTGTTGAGCAGCATGAAGGCCACTTTGTTCGCTCGGCTCAGTAATTTCCCTGAAACGCGGAGCAATTAAAGCTTCCATTCGCGATCATCGCGCTCGCCTACCGTATGTAAGACTTGTAGATGGTTTACCCGCGTGATCCAAAACGACTCCAACGGTCGATTTCGGCAAAGTGGTCCCGTATCTGTGCAGCGCCGAGTCGATCGAACGAGGCAGAGTGGAAGGCTGCGTGTTGGAGGGATGCTCGCCTCGCGCTGGAATTATCAGCGCGCCCTGAGGTCGCGGAGCGGTCGGATCGACGACTTTCGCGAGCGCTAAACAGTGAAATTCGATAAAAATGACCCGAAAACGTCGATTCCGCGCTCACCTTCAAGCTCCGCATCATCGTCGTTGTAGTACTCGTGCAGCGGCTTCTTCTTCGGTCTCTGCAAGAATCGATATTTGCGTACAAGAATATTCGAATGCACTTGTTGGATGCCCGGCAGATCGCCCAGTTTCGAGCGCCGAAATCGTCCCAACCGCAGCGCAGACGACACGATACCGTACTCCTTGAGTTGGAGCTGAATCGCGCGGCATTCGTCGTCCACGCCGTTGCTAATCCCACAAACGCCGCCGCCGTTTCGCGTCGTCGTTTTCGACGGATCGTAAACGTCGAGAATCGGCGACGAGTCGAGCGACATTTGCTGCTTCGTGGGTGGTATCTTTCGTGTCAGGACCGGCGGTGCGGCGTTCTTCGTCGCGCCGGCGCTTTTCGGCTTGAATTCAAGGTGCGCCGCTTCGAAATCGCAGATATTCGCCCAGGGAGGTTTCGCGGCGATGCGTTTCTGCGGCACCGGAGTCGCCGGCGACGATAGCGACTTCTTTGCGCCACTTCTGGTCCCAGCGCGATGTTCCTGCGCTGGCGCCTCATCGTCCAAACTCTTCGAAATTGGATATTTCTGCGCTTTCTGCATCGCGAACGATTGTCGCCGGTTCAGCGGCTTCACCGGAATCGTCTCGTAGTGGTGATTGTGGCGTCGCGCGCTCTGGCGCCCCTTTTTCGGCGACGTCGTGGCGACGAGTTTGTCAGCGGCACGGAGCAATTGCTTCTCGCGTAAATCACGCATAGTTCAGAGCGTTGCTTGTGATTTATGGCGCGCGAAGGCGAGAATTGCGCGTCTTAGAGGAGCGACGACGAACGGAGAAGAAACATCGAGGAGTCGAAAGTCGCAGCGCAAACACAAAAACCCGAGTTTGACGGTCGACCGCCGATACTGAAAGCGAGAAGATGAAAACAGAAGCGCGCGCGCACGAAGAAACTGGTCAACAACAGAGAGCGCAGAGCGATCGCGAATTGCGGTGCGGAATGGATGGATTCCTTAGGGTTCACAGGATACGGTAGCTATCTCGGATTACAGGAAAACAAAATAGCGGCGGATAATGAAACAGGTGACAGGTAGCCAGCCCTAGGAGGAGGAGGAGTGAATAGGGCGATAATGAGTGACAAGTAGGTATTTTTGAAGGAATTTACGATTTCCGGCGTTATTTCCGGGTTTCTTATGGATGTTAACGCGCTCTCTGACCCTGGAACGACTTGAAATATCTGATTTTGAAGAAAAAAACGAAAATTGAACAAAATTTGAGTATACTCAGGTCGTAATCTCTATTTTTTGTACATTTTGGCGAATACTAAGGTTGAATTGCGGTTCCCTGACTTCAATCGACCCTCGAAAAGCCCAAAAGAATCATTCCGAGATCAATTAGGAAATAAACAAACAAGACAAATTTCGTTTTTGCGACTACGTTTTCGACTTTTTCCAGGTCTTTTTATTCAAAAATGTTATAGTTCCCTTTAGCTTATAGGTCAAAATACACACAAAGAGCTGCAGGATTGCTCAAAATGCCGAAAAAATGCATTTCCGAAGCGAAATGCTTGCATTGCCCACTTACGACTGAAATTGGTCCTAGAAGTGATAACCTATAACGTTAACTCCGGGATCAATCAACCGCGAAAACAAACGCAAAAGACGAATTTCGGTTTTGCGATGACGTTTTTGCCTCTGTCCCTGTCTTTTTGTTCAAAAATGTTTGATTTCCGCACGCCTATAGGTCGATAAACACATTAGGAGCATCAGGCTTCTTCACAATACCAAAAAATAGCGAAAATTTGCGCTTCCGGAAGCCAAATTCATCAGATTTTGAGCTGCCGTAAACCTTTCATCGTCGATTTAAACCAATTAAAGCTCACAAAACCCAATCCAACAACTCTGATCATTACGAGCCACGCCTAGCTATAAAAAGATCGCAATTCCAAACTCCCCAATCGCCATTAAACTCCACAAAATCGACGCCAAAGTGTGACTTCATCGCCCGCCTCATCCTCGCCACCCTCTCCACCACCATCGGCTAATTGGCTTCTCCACTCACTCGCAGCGAGGGCGAATATTCAAATTGTCTTTGGTCGTAAAAAACGACTGCACGGAGATTAATGGTCGCGAAGGGCATCGTCGTCCTGCCGCGTTGGCCGACAGGAGTTTACAGCAGCGCTGCGGCAGCGAAAGCGGCGAAGCTCGTTTGAGCGATTAGCCGCGCCGGCCGAAAAACGATACAAATCGCGAAGCAGCGGCGGCGGTCAGCGGACACCTGTCGATCGTGGAAAGGTGCGCGCGAGCGAGCCGGTGTCCGTTTTCAGAAGCCCCGGGGAGCTCGATTCTGATCTCTGGCTGGCTGGCTGGACATCCCAGTTCAGCGGCTAGAAACTTGAGTAAACAACGCGCGCGTTTTTCACACACACGACGATCACCGGGCGATCAACTTTCGCACAATGAACGCCGCCGTCGTCGTCGCGGCCGCCGCCGCCTACTTCTTCTCCACTCGCTCGCTCAATCGCCGCTGCTTCCTTCATTCATTTCATTTCAATTCCGCAGCGCGTAGCCCCGGGGGCAACACGCGCCAAAGCGACAGCCACGGGGCAACGGAGGGGAGATTTGATTTCAAGTGACGCACACAAATCGCACATTCCACCAGTGAATTTAGAGAGAGAGAAAACAAAGCCGAAATTCGCGTTGGGAGGTAAGGGGACCCCCAAGATTAAGCTTAAAAGTCGAATTTCGAGTCTTAGAAGCCTGACTTTGATTTTCGGAACAGAATACTGTAGTTTAATGGCCGCAATTTGAGCTTCAATGCAGAGGGCAGCCGCAGCGGCGATGGGAGAGATTTGATCACAAGCAATAGACAAAACATGGCCAAAATTAGACGGAAATCGACCGTCTAGCGCAAGCCCTGCGCTCCCTGAAACACTCAAAGCATTGCTAAGGAAGCGACATCATTGAATCGCAAATTTTAAAGTGAATAAAGCAGAAAATGACCGCATTTTCCTTCCAGCTATAACTCGTAATATTGAATTTAGGCAATAATGGACTCTTCGAAAGCTAAGTTTGATTTTTGAAATACAATACTGTAGTTCTAAGACCGTAATTTTAGGTAAATTAGCGAAGGGTTAGCTGCAACTGCACCAGAACACTGATTCATACTGAGCGTGATCATCAAATCACAAATCGAAAGTTGAAAATCAACCCTTTTCGGGCCCCCTAACCCAAGCTTTAAAGCGTAAGCATTGAATTTAGGTAATGATGGACTGTTAAAATCTTAAATTGGAGTTTTTAGAAGAGAATTCTGTAGTATTATGACCATAATTTCAGCCTTGCGCTAGATGGTCGATCCCGGAAGCGGTCAAAACACTGCGAAGAAACCTCGTTTATCAAAACACAGATTTCAGTAGAAAATCACCGCTTTTGGAGACTCTACAGTAACTCTGGCTTTAAATCAGCTTCCCTTGACAGGTGCAAATAAACTCAATTCAAAGCCAAAGCGCAGACTGTGCGCTACCGAAGAAGGTCAAAGCAATAAGGAGAAGTAGGGAGGTTCAGAGGAGGTCGTCTGTCAATCGTGTGTGGACGAAAGAAGTGCATCGCAAGCAGCACGTCTTCGAGAGAGGTCGAGCGGCCGCCGTTGCTGAGAATGACGACAAGGCGGTCGGTCGAGCCCCGAGCCAGCGACGACCACCACGGCCTTCTTTCAGGCCAAACGCTCGTAAATTACCCGACAACAAACTGCGCGCGAGCGGAAATCGTGTAAGGAGCGGCGGCGGCGTGCGGGATGCGATGAATTATGATGAGTTGTGCGGGTCACATGCTGCGCGGTCGGCAAAGTGTGACTGGGGAGAACTTCCGCCCCGGGGTTCTCGCCTTCGACGGTGATCTTTCATGCATTTCTAACCAGCAGCGAGCTCGAATAGCGCTTCTTTTGGCGTTGATTTGATTGAAAATTGATTGAAAGGGCGTTTTGAGCCGAAAAAGGGTTTGATTAAGAAATTGAGATATTGGAGGGCGTTGATAGGGCTCTTAATCATGGATTTTAAGGGGTTTGAAGTCTTTAGCATGCATTGAAAAGCCTAAAAGCCTAGAATTCCGTAGAAATGCAAAGCAAAGGAGTAAAAATGAACCTCAAATCCTTTATTTCACTTTGAAGTATTGAAAATTTAGCTTTAGCTCAGTCCAGGACTGCTAATAGCTGCAAATCCCATGCGCCTGACCGTTAATAACCCAAATCGTCGCAACAAATCAAGCCTCTTCTGAGAGCGGGCAAAAAACCGCGATCCATCAATCAGCTCAAATCCGACTATACAGCCGATGACAGCGGGCGTCGTGCTTCCTGCCCGTCATCTGCACATAAACACATAAAAATTACATTTTTTGGCTCAAATTTCATAAGTGACCAAAGATTGAACGCCTTGTTTTGGTTAAATACTGCAAATAAGAGCTTGATAGGGTCAAAGATAGGAAAGGAACGGATTCTTACGAACATTTGTCAAATATGAGCCTCAATAGATCAATGGAAAGATCCTGAAACGATCGATCAGGCTTGTTACAAACGACTTTAGTGGGGCGATGAGAAGCTGTGGATGAGGAGATGTGAAGCAGAAGCTCAAAAAGTTCTATATGGAGGATTCGCCACCTACTGCATTAAAAAATCAAAAGGCTAGGCTTGCAGAGCCTGATTTGTACCACCTAGCTGCAAAGTACACAAATATTGTCCGTAAATAACCAAAATTGTGGCAACGAATCAACTAGATCAACCTGAACCTCAGTAGATCAGTTGGCAGAGCCTAAAACGATTAGTTAGGCTCATCTGCAACAAGCAATGCTAAGCTCAAAAATTGCTTCAGAACCATAAACTCAAGCTTGTCATCCACAAATTAAAGGTCAACTATCTAAATCGAGCACCCACTATCTCAAAAATCAAAATAATAGGCTTGTCCAGTATTATCTAGGTGCAAAAAACACAGATACAGTCCGTAGATAGCTGAAATTGTGGCTCATGATCTCTATAATTCCCAACCTTCAGACACTCAAACAGCTCACAATAGACCGCGCAGCTGCAACCCACAAACGCCTAATAACACCCCAATCATCGCAACAAATCATCTCCTCCTCAAAACGCTCAAAAACCATCAATCCGACTATAGTGCCAGCACTGACAGCGGGCGATGTGCGTATCACCGCGGCGATCACAACAACACTGCCTCAAATCACCGAATCTCCTTTGAGAGCGCCGCGCCAACAGACGACTCGACACATGTTGCCGTCGTCCGTCCGTTGTCCACTCGACCACGCGACGATCTCATAAAACGATCAATCAGTTTCCCGCGTTATGCAAATGCGCTCGAGCGCGTGTGGACGATCTGCCGGTCTCCAATTCTCTTCAAAAATCAAACGGAACTAACCTGAAGCGAGTGGAGGAGCTGCTGGATTTTCAGGGACACTTTCGCTGGTTTTATCGCTAAATCATTGATTTTTGAGTGATTTCAGCTCCAATTTTAGCTTACGAATGATGGCGTTCTGGTAGTCCGGACAGTTGCCGGAGTCGGTAGTCGTCGTCGTTTGCGTGTTCGCGTAGACCGCGTCCTCCGCGCTGATGCTCTTGCTTTCGAGCGTTGAGGAGGTCGTGCGAGGGAGCGGCGTTGGAGGAACGATCAGCTGATCGGTATCGTCGGTGCTCTCGCCAACGAGGATGTTCTGGTAGTTGTGTTGCTGCTGTTCGTCGACTTTCTTGGCCGCGGTGACCGATTCGAGCTGAAAAGCGGAGGTTTGTAGGCTAGATCAGCACTTAAGAAGCTTTGATTTGAGGGAGAATTGATGAGAGGGGCTTGTATAGAGTGAAAATGGCTTTGATTGATCATTTGGAACAGTTTAACGCGGTAAAATCAAAAGTTTGGTCCTGACACGATCAGCCTGAAGGCGCGCGTGCAGCTATCGATGTTTTCTGGACTGCAATGGTTTCTTTTAAGCAAACGCAGCCGTGAAATTGGAAATTAAAGCTGTACAGTGGATTAAGGCCTATTTTGAAAAATCGCTGGTCTTGCCACGATCAGCCTGAGGGGACAGGTAAAACCAACAGTACCTTCTAGACCATAGATTATTAGAACTAGTTTGTTTAGAATAGCCTAAAATCGGTCTAAAATGATGTGTTCAGGCAAAACGCGAGGTCATAGCCGCTACTGATCGTGGCAAGACCGTCAATTTTTGAAAATGGCCGATTTCAGCTAATAAACTACCAGTTGAAACACAGTAACACGATTTGAGCTGGCAAAAAAAATACTGTTGGTATTAAGAGAATCCTCAGGCTGATCGTGGCAAGACCAATCATTAAAAAAAAATGATTTGCAAAAGTCCGAAAAGCAAAATTTCAGCTCTAAAACCTCCCAAACCTAGCCACAACGACCGCGATTCTAAACTGCAATCGGCGCCGAGTGTTGCGGTTTGTAAATTAGATCAGCACTCAACGTGCGCGCATGCGGCACTTTTACTAATTCAATGCGTGCGCACTCTGCGCTGAAAGAAGAGAAAGAGCGCAAAGTTGCCGCTTTTGCCGGTTTTCCGCACGTGCAATCATAAAACGCTCGAGTCGATCGCGTTACGAGCATCCGGGGGCGCGTCGTGAGAGCGTGCGTGAGAGTAGTAGTAGTAGAATAGAAGCAAACATGGCCATTAAGTCCGGGCCATCGCGCACACGGGAGTTTAGGACTTTTGGCGGCACCAAAGGGGAGCGGAGGGGACACCACTTACCATTGCATGTTGTCGTTGCTCGCGTTCTTGTTGTTTGGCGGTGGCGCGGCGCATCACCGCTTCGGCGGCGCTGCTGGTCAGATCGGGCGGTGGACAGACGAAGGTGGGCATTCTCTCATCTGAAATTGAACGGAATTGAAGGTGCGGAGTTGAGGTTAAGGGTACTGTAGCTTGTGAAAAGCTGAATTTATTCAAGTGCATTGATTTGCATCATTTTGAAAAAAATGTTGGAAATTCGAATTCGGGCTAGACAGTCCGATAACAGACAGTTTTGTAACAGACAGTTCGGTACAAACAGACAAAAAATGGTCTTTCTTCTTCGCTATTGGAAGCTTCGTAGTGCTTTAGGCTTCGCGCTAAGCTGAGCTTACGCTAAGTTTAAGGTGCTTTGTCTAGAGTTTTGGCTTTAGATTAAATTTAGTGCCTTGAGTCTGGACACGGTATAGTCAGGCTACATTACGCGAGAACAGCTCTAGATCTGAATGGCAAATTATGATAGAAAGCTGAAATGAATTTGAATGAATTTGAAAAATGAATTTTAGTTTGACTTCCATTCTATATAGCGCCGCAAACAATCACGCTTAACGCGTGATTACGGCTTAGCAAACAGAGCATTACAGCTGACCGCAGTCTACCGTACCCGCAAATAAGTCACTAGTTGGCAAGGCAATTACATAAGTGCCAGTGTTTGCCAGTGAAACATTTGTCAATTTAGCCATATTTCACAACCAACGGTCGTAAATGTTACAAAATTTGATTTATTTTGCGTGTATAGTTCAACCCTAATCGATTGCCCGAGCATCAGCGGTTTCCTGACGCTTCAGATCACTTTTCAATTGAAAATCAGTAATTTAGAGCCGAAATTAATGAATCACACCTTCAAGTAGGCTTTCTCATTTAACGGTTTTAGCCAAACTATTAAATCATCGCACGTTCTAGATCAAATGAAGGTTGAGAATGATGAAGAACAGTAGCAAGCTTCACAACTGCTCAAAATGATGAAAAAAAGATGAAATTAATATTCTCGGACTTTTTAGGCTTGATTGCTCGCTCAAAATGAGGAATACAAGTTTTAGTCATTGAAAGTGGATGAAGTGAAGGGAGATCGACTACTAGGACTAATGAAATGTCCGAAGCATCAACGAAAGTGGCAGTCTGCTACGTAAACAATCAGCAAAAGACCACACACGGCCGAGAAGCCCATAGTTTAGCTCTCCATAAACCAAAAACGCCAAAAAATGGAGAATTTTTTGAATTAATTGTAAAATAGATCAAAATCAAGCAAACGAACGCTACTTGAGCACAAGGACACGAACATAAGTGCAAACGTTACCCATATTTTCGTTACCCACTGGTTCAACCCCGGCTCAAGCCCAGGTGAATCGCTATAATTTCAGAATTCTCCATTTTAGCCTCAAAATCACCGCTTCTAATCAACGAAATTCCGTCATGATTGAGCGAAAACAAGACCGGGGCTACACTAATGAACCGCCGCATCGTTTGTCGGATCATCGCGGCGGCGGTGAAAAACGGCGCGGACTGCACCGTAAACAATTAGTCATCAGTTCCTTCCTTCCTTCTCCTCTTCTTCTTCTCCCCACACATGACCGATCACCTTCATTACAAACGCTTCTGCGTGCATGTGCTCGCGTGTATGATGAGCTATAAAAATGTGACAGAAAGTCCGGTAACAGACATTTTGGTTACAGACAGGTCGGTATCAGACAGTTTGATAACAGACATTTCGATAACAGACAGTCCGGTAACAGACCGTTCAATATCAGACAGTTCAATATTAGACAGTTCGTTAACAGACAAAAATGGTCATTACTTCGCCAGACGAAGCTTCGTAGGGCTACGGCGCTTCAGTCTTTGCTTACGCATAGGCTGTCTAATTATCTGATTGTCTTTGTCTAATTTTTTTTAGCTTACCAGACGTCGACGGACTCAATTCGGCTATTTGAAATCTATTTCCAAAATGTCCGAATAACGTAGCTGGATTGCTAGCCACACAGTGACGTTTAGTTCAAACAAGACAGTTGGGTTAGTATGACCGATCCCCTTCCTTACTTACGTGCGTGTGCGCGTGCATGATGAGCTATAAAAATGAACTAACCGCTTTTTAGCGACGACGACAAAGCGCTCTTGGTCTTCGTCTTTCCGTTGGCGGCCGCGTTTTCGACGCCGCGCGCCGTTTTCTCTTTTTTCTTCTGCAACGACGACGCCGACGATTGATTCCTTCCCGTTGACCCGAACAGACTGTCGTCCTCGTCGGAGCTGCTGTCTAGAAAAAGCGGAATTTTAAATTAACTAATCATAGATTCGCTCATTTTATGATTTCTTTCCCATCTGAGGCGGCGGCCGCCGCTGTCTCATTCACACAGACAGAGACAGACAGATAGGTAGACTCGGAGGGGGAGGGGGGCGATTGAAACAAAGCGATTTGCGCGCTGCCAGCCGCCAGCCGCCACTTACAATACGAGACGTAGCTGATATGGCGATCCATGCGCGTCAGATCAACGATCGTCTTTTCGCGCATTTCTCGTCCACCGCAGTCAACGAACGACGCACACAGACAGACAGAGCGAGGTGCGAGACTAGTGGACTAGTCTAGCTGCATGAGAGACGTGGAGAGGCTCGTTGATGAGTCGGAGGTTGAGGAGCGACGATGCTGGAGGCTCTCTGTAGAAGGTGATTAAGGTGCCGATTGAGAAGTTACACGGTTTGATGTGATTATGTGGTTCGCACGTTGGTGTAAAGACGCGAAAACACGGCGAATTTTAAGCTACTTTTCACTTTACTTCAAATTCATTTGAATGAGGTGCAAAAATATGATCTCGCAAACGTGGCAACGACAATGTACAGGAGGATTAGTGATCTATGGGAATAGAGTCATAAATACGATCTTAGGAAAGCGGATTTCAGATTTAGCGTTCAGCTTCACCGCTACAAACCTTTGCTAAGCGTGATGCAGTGCTTGCTACCAACGAACCTCGATTTATCCCTAGCAACACAAACAGAGAGGTTTCATAATTGAAAAAAAGTCTAAAACCGAAACGAAACAAAAAGAACGCAATTGTAAGTCAAGAAGAACTCATTAAGCCAAGTCGCGGGCTGGTCAGCTCGAATTCCAGATCGTCAGCTTCAAGACAAGAACCCATTAAATGAAGAAAATGCTGCTTGTTGCTTTTTGCCTCGTTTTTTCTTGGATTTTCAGGCTTTGTAGTGCCGGGCGCCGAGGTATCATCGGGTTTAGAGCCAAGGCGTTAATAGCTGTTTCAAAAATCAAGCGTTTACGGCAAAAAAATCGGTAAAATATCAATTTTCCGATTCAAAAATATCAAAATTCATCGTTTTATGGTAATTTGGATTTGTCCTTAGTTCGTAATCGCAAAAAGTCCACAAAAAATCGCTCAATATAGTGTAAGCAGATAGAGGCTTTGTGCTCCGCGATCGCACGCTTCGATCTGATCGTAGTTTTACGAGAGGTGCGAAAACACGGCGCAGAATCGCTTCTACTTTGCACTCTCGGCAAACGCAAATTCATCAAAATGAGGTGCGAAAAAGAAATCAATCACCGCGATCACACGATCACACACGAGGGCAGCAGCGTCCACCTCGTGGACGCAATCGTCGCCAGTTGTGTAATCCGCGATTTGATAATTCAGGATGAGGGGCGATCAATTG
Organism: Steinernema feltiae; assembly: GCA_007213375.1. Taxonomy (NCBI): domain Eukaryota; kingdom Metazoa; phylum Nematoda; class Chromadorea; order Rhabditida; family Steinernematidae; genus Steinernema; species Steinernema feltiae. The sequence continues at coordinate 117,158 of MQUG01000120.1, forward strand.
AGGGTCACAACAAATGATGATGATGATGAGGAGGAGGAGGAGGAGGCTGCGCGCGTGAATGAGGTCAGCAGGAGGGCAGAAACGGGCAAGCACGCTAATCCACGCGCGTTGCTGTACTACAGACGTGCGGGCGATCTCCCCGCATAGCAATCAATTGTCGTGTGGGCGCCGCCGCTGAATATTTTAGTCAATTTTTGGCAAAAAACGATTTTCTGATCGGAGGCGGCCGATGCAATAAGGGAGAGATTTGACCAAAAACGTCGCTGAATCGTTCTTATAGCGCGTATTGGGGAATTTTGCGGAATTAGGGTGATTTTTGGGGTTTCCTGGACCTAGTCGGAAGCCAGAAAGAAGTTGAATAATAGATTATATGACCAAATGGCCGAGAAAACGGGCAAATGGTACTTTAAAATAAGTTATTCGAGGCTATTTTTGGCATTTTGAGTCAAGTCAAATAGATCAAGTTATAATTGGGAAGCATGTAAAAAGCCTCAGAATAGCTATAAAAATTGAAAAATCACTGAAAATCGCATTGTTTAGTGCAAAATTCACAATTAATGGAACTGTGAAGCAATTTTCTTCATTTATTTCGATGTTCCAGCTGTTTTAACACAATGTTGAATTCATGTTTATCGCCTGGAAATTGTAAAAAACAGTGCACGTAAGGGTCGTAATCAGTAAAGCTGACGAGTCAGTAATCGAGCCCGCCAACTCGCCCTGATTTTTGACCAACGAGCCCCAGGCTCAGTGATCTTTTGAAAAAAATTAGCTTCTCTGATCGTAACAGTCATAAGAACGTTTTAAAACATCGAAAAATTGCGTTTCTCACAATGAAACACCTAAAAAATTAATTTTCTGGCCACGAAATTGCCGGTTATCAGATTTCTGTTGTTTTTGGGCTCAATTTGATGTTTTTTGGAGTTTCACACAGTTAAGCAAGGTGACAAAAGCACAGAAATCCGGAAATTGCACTATTTCACTTCATCTATCCTCCAATTTCACCATCAAATAAACGATTTTAAGCTTATTTTTGATGTATTTTGGCCGATTTTCAGTTTTATCATCTTTTAAGCATTCAAAATACAAATTCTAATTCAATTCTAAGGAACTGTTTTAATCCCGAAAACCAGTAGAAACATCTGATTACAGCAATCCATGAGCACGCAAATCAACTCGTTTCCCGAAAAATTTACAGCCGGTGACAAACGATTTCCGATCAACCAATGACTCATTACCCGCAAGCCACACACACGCGAATAGCCCATGTTATGGAGCAGCGCGCTGACCATCAAGATTCGCCGCTGCAGCTGCAACAGAGAGAGAGAGTCATACAATACGCAGAGCGGCGTGCACTGTGAGTAAACAATCGAGTACGTTGGAGGCGGCGATACAGGCGGCCGTGACGAGAAGCCTGAGTAAACAGAGTCGCGCGCCAATTCATAGTCGCCAACTTCTCACTCGCGCGCCCTCAAGAGTCTGTTGAAGTCGCCACGGGAGACGAGTGATCTGTTTTCAGGGTCGACCGCCGTGACACACACGACGATGCTCGGGCAGGAAGAGCCTCATCGTTTGAGGCGCTTCGAGTTGTTGTGAGGTAAACGACGGGGCGACGTATCAGATTACAAAATCTCCGCCGCAGTCGACGATCAAAGCGCCTCCGAGGAGGGACAATGCCGGCGGCGGCGGCGGATATCGGAGATCGACGGCGGCGGCGGCCCGGGCTGTCGACGGCGCGGGGATTAATTAATCAAGTCGTGTTTACGAGCGCCGACGCAGCAGATGATTTGTGTTGTTGCAAAATGTTGGTGGGAATTAGGCGCGCGCGCTCTGCGTTGTTTTCTTAGAGGCGAGAGGGCGTGGATTGGAGGCGTCTGGTTTGACGACACAAAGATGTGCGTTTAGCGTGCGGCTCAGGGGAATTGAGGCCAAAAGACTAGAGATTGAAATGAGAATTTGGGGTTTTTCAGGGCGAAATTGGTCAAAATGTGAACAATTTGAGTTAATCGGTGTTTGGACTCAAAGCAGCAGGCTGTATGGAACTAGAAAATGTGCAAAATTCACAAAATAACGTTTACGGCGTCATTGTTTTGCCCTAGTTTAAATCACGACGATCTTGAACACGGGAAAATAAGCAAAATATCACAATTTTGAGGCTCCGAATCTAATTGAGGCGGCGGCGTGTGGTTTGACGACACAAAGATCTCCGTTTAGCGTGAGGCTCCAGGGAATTGAGGCCGAAAAGCTTGAGATTTAAATGATAATATGCGTTTTTGAGGGCAAAACAGACCAATTTGAGTTGATCGTTGTTTGGACTTAAAGTGGCATGCTGTAGGAGTGAATAGAGCTGGAAAATGTGCGCAAATTTGCGGAAAATGACGCTTTTAATGCTTTATCTATGTTAGTGCTTCTAGCATGACGATTCTGGTCACAGAACATCCATAAAAGAAGTAAAATTTCAAAATTTCGAGGCTCTGAATCCATGTTAGAATTGCGCATTCAATCACTGCTGTATGCTCTACATATGTGCCAAATTTGGTCCCGATCTGTAAAGGAAAATTGAGACCAAAAAACGTAGAGATTAAGATGAAGATTTGTGTTTTTAAGGGCCGAAATTGGTCAAAATTTGAACAATTTGAGTTAATCGTTGTTTGGACTTAACGTGCCATGCTGTAAGAAAGGCTAGAGCTAGGAAATTTGCGGAAAATTACGTTTCCACGGCATAATAGGCCAGGGCGGAGGTCTTGGCTTCTAGTATAACGAATTTGGAGAAGATGAAATACATAGATATAAGTCTAAAATCGGCAAAAATGGCGTTTTTGAGGATGTTGAGGATTTTTGAGGAACTCTGTAGAAAAAATAGTAATCCCTCCCTTCGTCATTCGTGATGCTCAGTTTGGATTGTTCAAAAATCAAAATTAATGCGCCTGACGGCGAGATCAGAGCCAATAATTTGCATATTTGCACCAGTTTTGACGTTTTTACGGCTCTCTAACAGCGCGCGCTGACCTTGAAATTTGCAGATCGGAACGAATTGTGGAGAGCAATGGAGTGCGGCTACACTTGATTTATTTAAATCGGGAATTGTAAAAAGGGCACAAGAGTATCGAAATTTATGCGGGATTACTGTAATTGATATGCAGATCTATCAGTATTAACTGTAAAATTGCAGAAAAACACGTTTAAAGCTGCAATTCAAAGAATTTCCATCAGTTTTGACGTTCTTCGGGTGCGCTGACCTTGGATTACCGTAAAAACTGGTTGTTTAGCAAGCAAATAGCGGAATTTATCAGATCATACGGTAGTAATAGCTACGCTTTGCCGTAAATTTGCAAATTCCTTGGAAAGAACTGAATTTATGGTCCTAGCAGCACCGAACAACAAACCGGAAAACGCGAAATTTAGCGAAACAAAGGCTGATTTGTTATACAGGAACGTCTTCTTCTTTTTGACAAAACGCGGTGACTCAGAAACGCGTCGCCGCGCCGATCGTCTCTCATGAGAGAGAGAGAGCATATGCTCGCTCGCTCGCACAGTTTTTGTTTTGCATATTCGTTTTCTTGTTTGAATGGACGGCGCCTGACGCCATTACGGCTGGGATCGGAGGGGGAAATGTGAATTTTGGTATAATATTAGCGATACATCCAAAAATTCACCTGTCAGGACTGAATTTTGCACGTTATTGCAGTGTTTAGTCATCAAATAGGTTGCCGAAATGCTTTTCTACTACTCTAAAGAAGCGAAAACACAGGATTCTTAGTATTCTTAGGTGAGGGGCGGTATTCTTAGGTCCAATGATCAAGCTAAACACATAAAGCCATAAGTTTTAGAATGATTTAGGCCAAATTTAAGACTAAAACGAGTTTTGATGTATCGTAAATCAAAGCCAAAAATTTTGAAAATTCAAAGTTTACCCTAAAACAGTCCTCTCACCTGTTAAACTCAAAAATTAGCGAAAGCACGCCTCAAAACTCACTTCATGGATATTTATGGCCTTTGTTAGATGGCTTAGAAGAACAGAAATGCGGCGTAATTGAGGAATTGAGGGATCAGCTCAATTCATTAATTTATGATGCAAATATCAGCAAATTGAGGCGAAAATCCTGGAAATCCGGGTAATGGCAAGTGATAACCGTCAATAAAATCCCAAAAATTGTTTCCACACCACAAAAGAAGCGAAATCCTCTCATTTTGTGGTCAATACTGGTCTAAATCACCCAAAACCTCGTAAATTATTCATTGCACTCTGTGTTTCAGACCATTAAAGACGTGCCTTGAGTTTTGAAGCATCAAAAAATGAGGTCAGCAGTCGATGATGACTGTCGCAGTGTGGAAATATTGATTCAAAGCCAAAATTCGAACCTCATCATCCTTTAAAATCATCAAATTAACCAAATATTGAAAATGGTGTCTTTCTGGTCATTTTAGGGCTTAATTCTGTTATTATGCTAGCAAACAAGAACTCAAATATGCAACTACATCTGCTCAACTGTCCAAAATCAATTCAACATCAAATTCGCGCAATTACAGCCCTAAAACCACGCATTTGAACTCCCAAACATCCCCCTCCACCCCTACAAAAGCGAACGCACCGGGTCGGAATGTCGAAAACACCGGAAAACAGCACGCGGCGCGACCGCTTACTCATCAACTCGCGCGCGCCGATAATTGCGTCGCCGAGCAAAAAGGGACCTCGCTTTGTCGCTCGCTCGCTGGCTGCCTGGCCGAGGGCAAACCGGTACACATCACGCGTGCGCTCGCTCGTTCCCTCGCACTTAACGATCTGTATTACATAAAATACATGCATCTGTTGTTATTGCAGAGCACGCGTAATATTTACGATTTCCACGCCAGCCGCAGCAGCAGCACTCGCTCGCAGTCGATCACTCGATGACTCGCTCGCTCGCCGCTCGTTCCAGCCAGTTTCGATGCAAATTGGCGGCAAAAAACAAACTCTTCCCGGTGAAAATCCGGATCCTCTCGACGACGAGAAGTGAATAATTTATCGCCTGTTTCGACGCTCATTAGGTGCGCGCGTGCGCAGAAGCGATTACAGAGTGCGGAATGATCCTAATCTGGATAGCAAGCGTTGTTTAGGGGGTGTTTTTATCAATTTTGGAAACTGATGCCTAGGCAATAGAGACCAGGAACTTCTCAATTTGACCAAAAATCAGCGAAAAGTCAATATTTGAAAAGTAAAATTGCAATATTTTGATTTTTTGTCAACCGTTTTTAAGTGTTCTACTAGTTTTTTGGTCTTAAATTGCTTGAAAACGTCTAGAAATGCGATATAATCAAGCAAATTAGTCCTGTCGGCTTAGGGCAAAATGTGAGAATCCGATAATCCTGCAAAATCGTATTTGGAGAGTTTTTTCAGTTTTCCAGCCTTAGTTGATCTGAAGCCTAAGCTCTAAATGAACTGATTGTTCCCAATTCGACCAAAAAATCGGCGCAAAATCAATTATTTACAAAGAAATTTGCCAATTTTCTGTAATTCATCTACCATTTAGTGATTTTTGCAAATTTCCTGATCAGTTTGTGGACTAAAAACAGCAAAATTGTCCTCCCCTCGTAGTTAGATCAAACTCAGAATGAGGATCGATGAGGTAGAATACGAGTACAACAAGCTACTGGTAGAAGCGTTAAATGAGCATTTTTGCTACAATTTTAGCAAACACCAGCGTATTCCTTACTTACTGACCCCTTACGTGATATCTTTAACCAAAAATTGCGTTGTTGACAGTGATTCGGGCAAAAAACAAGCGTATTCCCTATATCTCGGTTGTTCTTTCATAATTCAAGGTATACGGATCACTTGACTACAATCAAAATCTGGAAATGTTGGAATCCGGGTACAAATGAAGGATTGAATCGTTAATTGCGCATTTGGGGGGCATTCTGAGCAAGCAGCAAGCTGATTCCTTACTTCCTAACCTCATAAACGCGCGATCTCAAAGAACATGAACAAAGAGAGTGAAAATCACGATGTTAACTTTGCATTATTGATTAAATCGATAGAAAATCTCTAAAAACATCAATAAATCCTTCTACATTCTTAAAAAATCAATTACAAAAGCTATAATCACCCTTGTGAGCCTCCAAATAGCCTCAAACACCGTAGAACACCGTCAAAACCAGCATATTCTCAGCGAAAGTTGTGGTCATAAATCGCGAGAACACCCGACTCGCCACCTCGGAACACCACAAATAAGTCGCAATCGGTCGCTCGCGCTCACACGGACGCTGCGAAAATGAACTTGAGAGCGAGAGAGAGCGAGCGAGTAGGCGAAGAACTGGAATCGCGCGTCCCACTTTGAAGAAGCCGCTTTTTCACAAGCACAAAAACTGCCAGTTGCGGACGAAAAACGGCTCAAAGTTGTGGGTTTTTGTGTGTTGGAACTGTGAGTGTAGTCTTTAATAGCCTAATTAAGACACGTTTAAGTGTCGCTGATGCGTTTGAGGGGCAGGAAATCGTCGCTTTTCTTCCAAATTCCGCTCATAATTCAAGCGGCGGCGATGGACGTTCGGGGAGCATCCACACGCACGCGATGCCGTAAGCCAGAAACCGGTCATTCGCCTCAGGGAAGCGACGCCGCCGCCGCCGCAGGTCGATCGCGAGTGAATTTCGAAATTGGGTCGACCGTTCCTCCTGATCGCCGCTCGCTCGCTCGCTCTAATGACTCATTTCACAGTAAGCAGCAGCAGCAGGGCAGGAGCAGCGAGTAAGGTGAACGCAATTGACGAGTTGATATCGTTGGCGCGATCAAATTTCGAAAGATCCGAGAGGCGATAAGACCGTCATTAGCACGAAGGAGTGATGAGCGCGCGTATTGTAGGGCTCTAGGGGTCAACATGAGGGGTGGGTCGATGGACAAGCAAAGTACAAGGCCAGGAAGAGAGGTAAAATGGGCGAAATATGACCACGAAATTCAAATTTGACTCTTTTTGAGCTTTTCTGATAACTACGACGTGCTCAGTGACCTTGGCTTTCGTGGAAGAATCATATAAAGCAATACGGTTAGAAAATTACCCCATTATGCTCTTGGCGATAGCGATTTCAGCAGTTAAGAGGATCACCATCCTTTCCCTGGCTTCGATTTGGCTTATTAAAGACCGATTTCAAACAGTAAATCTTGAGATTTTGATCTTTATAATTGATTTTGCTGTCCGGTCTTGAAACGATGTTATTCAGGCTGTTATTCAAGAGAGGAAAATGGGTGAAATATGACGAACCAACTCAAGTTTGACTCCTTTTTTTGGTTTTTGATATTAATTGCGTGGTCAGTGACCTTGGTTTTCGTTGAAGGACCATATCAAAATAAGGGATTTAAAAATTAGGCATTTATGCTTACAGCTTATGCTATTAGAGTGCTCGCTATCCGTTTCTTGGCCTTAATTTGGCCTTTAAAAGACATATTTGAAACAGTAAATCTCGAAATTAAGATCATATTAATTGATTTTGCTTTCCGGTCTTGAAACGATGCTATTTAGGCTCTTGAGAAGTAATTCAACAGTTATTCTAAACTCAAGCTAGAAGAAGAGGAAAAAGGAGAAAAACGGCGTTCCGTTTCTGGGCATTTCTGATGTTTGCTGCGTGCTCAACGACCTTGAAGGATCATATCGAGGAAAAAAGCGTTCAGACTCGGCGATTATGGTCGTGAGGAAAGCGATTTCTACGACTAGTTATGAATTACCTGGCCTTGATTTGCCCTAGAATTGACCGTCAATTGGGTCTTGAAATGACGTTCATGTTCTGAACGTATGGAAACTAGCGATATGGAACAATAAATCTCAAAATTGTGGATATTTGGAAGGAATATCTATAGCGCTGGTTATTGATTATCAGGAACAATGTTGTCCGGGCTCTCTAGGCTCTCCTGGGCTCTTCATTTTTGAAAATTTGACGATTTGAACCGCATTTTGCTACAGTTCTTCTTTTCTGCGTTTTTCATGACCTTGAATTACTCTAGATCAGGCGATTAAAACATCGTTTTTGCCCAAAAATTCTTTAAAAATCGGTTTTTTTGAAAGTGATACTTAATGTGATCTGCAAATGGCCAATTCATCTCGAGTCGGGTCTCAAAGCGATGAATTCCAGATGGTTTCGCTCGATTCAACAGCTCGAATCACGTAAAACGCATCAAAAGACCAAAAATCCAGGAAATCATTGCAAAACCGACTTTTCACGTTGCTCCGATTACGGTAGAGTTTAGAAATTAACATATTATCACTTCTTTGGTCTCGAAACGATCAATTACACATGATTTCTGACTTAATGAGATCTCAAAATACGTAAAAAGCACCAAAATAGAGAAATTCCGCAAAAACCTTTGCAAAACACAATTTCCAAATCTTCACGGATTACGGTAGAATGGAGAATTGCACGTTGAACGAGGCCACAATGCGTATAGAACGCGCGCGCATCCTCGCAACTATGCAAATACATGCATCGTAGATAAGATCTTGGCGCTGCTGACCGCAAATCGAATTCGGGGCCGCGCGAGAGCGCCAGAGGGCGACACGACGACGACGCAAGTGCTCCGGGACCAACTTGTTGGCTGCTGGCTGCTGCTCTAACAGCGGGGCAGCAGCCAATGGCGGTGCCAGTGCCCCGAGGGCGAGTGATTGATGCGAGTGAGTTAACCTCCACATCACAGTCCGGTGGAATGAGTCGAGGAGCAAAAAATGATGAAAAACGGGTCGTTTATCGGGGCGTTCTCAAGGGCGTCCGCACCAAATTTGTCCCTCGCGACGTTGATGACAACGGCGACGGCGACGGGAGGAGGGAACCTTGCGGGTTAATATGCGCGCGCGACGCTCGTTGAGGCGCAAAAAGTGAGGCTGCTGATCGCGGTGTGATCAACACGGTGCCTAATGGGGGGAGTTTGCAGGCTTTGCAGGTGGTGAAATGCGCGAAAAAGGGTCGTTGGAGGTTCTGACGATCTGTTTTGTCAACCTAATGTGGTCACAGGAGGCAGTGCTGGTCGAAAGACGAAAACGGCTGATTGAAGCAAATGATTTTTTGAAGCATTGCAGAATGATTAATTAATTAATTGCATTGCAAACTTACAAAAACGCCAAATTAGACAAAAATGACAAAAATAAATTGAGATTTTGAGTTAAATTAATTTTATCGCTACAAGACCCATTCATGATCATTTTTTTATTTTGCATTTTGCAGTCAACACAGACCGTACCCTATAAATTTGATCAAGTTATACTAATTTTCAATATATCGCAGTACGATAGATTTTATCGAATGCAACTTTGCAAAATTGGAATCGGATTTTTAAATTTAAATTAAATTTAAATAAAATAATTAAAAAATCAAAAAAAAATTTTAATTTTTAATTTAAATTTAATTTTTAATTAATTTTTAAACTTTACTAATTTTTAATTGTCTAGGTTGTAAAAAAGGCAAAAATGTTTTGAAAATTTAAGCCAATTAATTTATAATTTTCAAAACATTTTTTGAAAAAATAAACAAATTCTTAGAATTATTCTACATACTCAGAATGCCTCTCCAATAAATCTATAAAATTATATTATAGTTTTTTATTCAAATTTTTTAAATTAAAATTTTTTTGTAAACATAAGAAATAATTTTAATTAATTCAATTTTAAATAATTTTATTTTAATTTATTTCTAATTAAGTTTAGTTTTGATTTAATTAATTAATTTTTTAAAATGAAGAAATACAAAAATCAATTTTAAACAAATTTTAATTTAATTCAAAAATTTGAAAAAATAGAATTTACAACATAGAGCTACGGGTTGCTACAAATTAGCCTCCTCATCATTCCACGCCACTCACTAAAACGCTCCATAAACCATAAACCACTTGAACTATCTGCCACACACACGCACACACTAGCTACCATAACCACTCATAAGGAAGTGCACATCGACAAACCGGTTTTGGCGCGCGGACTTCAAGTGCACTCGACAGCGACAGAAACAGAACAAAGCGCCGCGCAACAAATCCCGAACGAACCTCTGCGTCCAAGTGCTCCTCCTTTGACCCCACAAACATCAAAAAACCGCGCGCACAGCTGGCGGCAGTCGCCATCAAGCGCTTCGCAGCTGGCAGAAACGGCGCCGCCGCCGCGCAGAATGGGATAATAAGAGGAGCGGAGCAGAAAACAACCAACCTGACGCAGTTCTCCGTCGTCGTTGCAGCTGCGATGCCGGCGCCGGCTGTTGATCCGCGCCGGCGATTCGCCGCTGCGTGGCACCGCGCTTGATCGGCTGCAGAATGTTTTTGTTCTCCTGTTTCCACTGCGAGAGCGCTTGTTGCACCGCCTCGGCACGGATTTCCGAGTGATATCGCGACTCGTCCTTGGTGAGGCGACGTTGATTGCGACGCTTCGCTCGTGTTTGAGGCGATGGCGCTGCTTTATTACCGCCTGAAAGTGCGTTGTTTTTTGTGGTAAATAGAGGTTGAAGGGGAAAACAGGGTGTTTGGCGATGCTGTGGGTTAGAATTACGGTTACCTAATTCAATGAAGCCCTATTGAGGGCTATTGATTACGGTAATTGCATTTAAAAGTGTAGTAAATTTCAAAAAATCAAAATTTTGAATTTTTTAAATTTTATTTTTTAAAAAAATAAAAAAATGAATTTTCTGAGTTCACATAGAAGACTGGATTTACCTTGATATTAGACGGTTTTTTGCTTCTGAACAACCATTTGACACTACTTTCGCATGAAAAACAGAAATTTTGGTCAACAATGTCTTATTCTCGGCGTAAAACTACAAATCATTAAATAGCGGTTTCAACAAACCCAAATGCCTTGATTCTTAAGCCCAAAAGCACAAAATCTGTCCTCTTTGGCCAATTTTATTTGTATTTGGGATCTGTTGAGTCCAAGAATCAAAAAATCCGCTCCTCAATCTCATTAATCTGATTAGAGTGGCACAACTTCTGTTTTAGGCACTAACAGACGACCATATTGGACGTCAATCAATCAAAAATTGGCTAAAGTCTTTGGTTTCGGCCTTTTCATGCCTCTGACAAACGTCTGGACACCTAAATTGCTTGAAAAGCAAAAATATCGATAAAGAATGCTATTCTCAGCTTAAAAAACCGAAAATCGACAGAGAACAAACCCAAAACCACAAAACCATGTCAGATTGGGTCGATTTTCAAAGTTTAAATTGAATCTTGTAGTGTGATAAATAGCAAGCAATGAGTCTTTACTGTATGTTCACTACAAAAAATCCAAAATGAATCTGATTCAGGCATCTTTTAGGGAATAACAGATGGCGATTTTGGAGAAATTTTTCTTTAGTCTTTCAAGAAATCTCTTTCTTTAGATAAATCAATCGATATCACTCCAAAACTCAACAGTTGAACGTGTTTTCACCATCATGATACCATCAGCTGTAAGACGATGATCGAGTTGTTACTGTTTTTACCAAAAAAGCCCAATTACAGTCCAAAATACGCTCGTTCTCATCGATTAGCAAAAACCAACAACCCAACAATTGACCATCATTCCGCACTCACCATTGATCTGCGCCTGCAGAAACGGACCCAAAATCAAATTCCGCTTCTTATCATATCCTTTCTGCGTAATATCGCCTTCGGAGAGTTCGAGATCGAGCACCGCGAGCCTCTCCCGAATCTCTGCCGGCAATTTCGCGGTCTCCAACGCTTCCATGATGCGGCGGCGTTGAAGCGCGAGTGTCAATTTCCTAAAACAGACGGAAAACTTTGTAAAACTACCGTAAAACGCGATCGATGCGCGCGCGCACACGCAGCACGCTCATTACCCGTTCTCTCTGCGTGTGTGTGGCACAGAGAGGCTCCAGCAGGAGCCAGTGCGTACAAAAAAAATAATAACTCAATCATCGTCCGCTAATCCGCCGCTGCCGCCGCCGCACAGTCAGCAAATCCTCTCCGAGCGGCGGCGGCGGCCGCAACGGAGACGCGACTCGGACGTCCGCGACTGCAGGAAAAGCGACCAAAAAATCGATTCGTGTCACACACAACAACAACACACCCGAGCAACCCGCTGTGCGAGGTCGAGTAGCCGACAACGACCGCCGCGACGACCACGAAGAGCCGGCCGGCAAGCAGCGCAGCAGCAGCAGGGCGGGCGCGCTACAACAGCGCGCGAAAAAACTGTCCTCCAAACGAGCGTTGCGCGCGCGAGCGAGCGAGCGAGCGATCGGCGCATAATTGGCGCGGTTCGCTGGGTTAAATAATTAGTTGCGCGCAGCGGCGGTTTTTGAGAGACGAAGAAGGAAGGAAGAAGGAGGAGGATGAAACGCGGCCCGTGGCGATCAATCAATCGACTCCGAGAGGCCGAGCGGAGAGAGGTGAGTCATGGGGCGATTGGGAGACGACCGCGCCGGCGATGGTGAAAGTGCAACGAAAGTAATAACGCGATTATTGTTGACTTTTTAGGGTGACGAACAGGACGTCGTGAGTGTTGGGGTTGGCGTTGCACGCTGGGAATACTGTAAACGATCGATCGCTAGTGGAATGAACTGAAATTTTGCTTCTCTTCGGGATTTTCAGGGACTACGTTAATTGAACAATCCACAAAACGAAGAAAATGAAGAGAAATACGCTACAAAAAATGCTCGGCCTTTGACCGGCATCGAACCTCCGGTCTTCGGCACATGAGCCCGTCATCTTAGCCAGTAAGACAAACGCACACTGACTACAGTGTCGCTGAATTTTGATATATTTCAAAAGCTTTATGTGTTGACTTTTTTGTTTTGTTTGCTTTTGAACGGAGCTAGAAACATTCGCATTCTATATTCGCATTCGCATTATAACGCATTCGATTGAAGGTTGATACAGTCATTCTCTATATATCTGAGGCTGCGCAGAATCAAAAAACCACACATTAAGGGATTAAGGGATCTCACACTCGTTTTCCCTAAAAATTGCAATAATCGACTCTTCAATTCATCCAAAATTAAGCACTTTACAACTCATAAAAAGAAACAAACAGTAAAAATAAACAGTACAAAAAATGCCGAGCTGTCGACCGGCATTGAACCTGTGCACTCCTTCTTACGAGCCAGTGATTTTATCCACTACGCCAAACGCACACTACTGTCAGTATCACTCATTTCATATATATTTCAAGAGTTTATTTCATTAACTTTAACTAGAAAACGTCGATTCAAGTCAGTCCAGGTGCAAAAAACCTCATAATTCGGTCTTGATACGCGCTTTTCCCTAACATCTAGATAACCAACCCTTCAATTCATCCAAAATACTCAAATTTCGCACTCGCCAACTCCCACAGCCGTCTCCAACACACGAACAAACCTTCGAATAACATTGCCATAAACAGAAAAACGCCAAATCGAACGCAAAACAGCCTATCGCGTGCTTCCACTCCTCGTCACAGTTTACTTTACGCGCTCTCTGCAACGTCGTCGTCGGATCATCGTCGTCGCGTTGCTCTGTCGGACCGAGAACAGCGGGAGAACAGATGTTTTGGCTCGTTACATCGCGACAGTTTCTGCGCTGCGAAAAAAGTGCGAAAAAACGACGAGAACATATTGTTGTTCCCAGGGGCAAAAATTCAAAATTTTTGCTTTAAACTCTGCATAATCTGCGCGCTTGCACTCGATCAATCAACGCGAACACAGCGACCAACGCGACTCAACATCGAGCCACACATTTACAGCCCTAGCGGACGCGCCTAATTGCCGCTGATAAGAAGAGGCGCGGCGGTCAGGGCGAACGGCGATTCTAATTGATTGACAAAAAGCGGCGCACAAGTAGGTGTCAGCAGACAGCTGTTGGAGGAGCGTTGAGTGTCCATTGATGACAGCGCCAATTCGTGAAGAGGACGCGGAGAGAATCGAGTTTGGAGCGCCTTTTGGAGAAGGGAGATGTGCTGGAAAAGAGCGATTTTTGAATCAGCAACCTTGATTTACAATAAAACGTCAGCTGATATCTTAAATATGATAGGCTAAAACTCAAAAAATCACAAAAAATAGTTTTGCAAGTGAATTTTTTTGATTTTATCGCTTCAATCGTTGAAATTCGTCACCGACAGAATCATCATCGTCTCAAATCAAATCAAAATTTCAAGAGAAATCATTAAACAGCCGAAACTAAAACTGAAAAAATTCCAAACCGACAATTTTGATGAATTTTTGGGTTCATCAGAGACATTCCGATCTCCGTCAAGGAAATTCAAATGCCAGGAACACGTATCAGACATATCAGAATCGGTCAGAAGACCTGAGAATTCAAGATTTCCAGACCATATTTTATTTTAACTCCAAACAACGGCAAGATTGACGCATTTATGAGAGAAAGTGCCGTTTTGATGCATTTTGATGACTTACGATCAGAGCGAGCACGTATCATTTAGAATAATTTACGGTCAGAGAGCACGTATCACCCATCAAGTCCACTCAAAAAAACCAAAAAATCCAAACTTCAGACCGTAATTCCGCAACGCATTCGCTCACTATCGCTCTTATCGAATCCAAGTTCTTCGGTGGACCAAAAACAACAAATTTTTCGTTTGACCGCAGTCATTGCGATGCCATTCAGGCGAATTCGAATGCCTGGAATACGTATTAGCCATCAGAATTGTCCCGAAAAACCCGGAAAATCACGACTTTTCGAATGCCCGGAGTTAGAATCTTTTTAAAACCTCAATTTTTTAGCAAGGCTGCCGTGCTCTGACCTTAAGTGTCAATAAATAGACACCAGAGCGAGTCAATTAAAATGAGCAAATTCACGAAAAAGGCCATTTCTGCCTTTCAAGCCCAAACAACGTCAGGATTAGCTCGTTTAGAGCAAACTTACGGTCATAGAGCACGTATAAGCCATAAAATCCGCTCAAAAACCCAAAAAATCCAACTTCACCCCGTCATTCCACAACTCACTCCCGCTCTTGCAGCCGCTCTGACCATCTCCATCTTCCCGCTGACAAGCAAACCGAAAATTATCGCCGTTTTTGCCGCATTCTCACCCATTCAAAATGCATAAAACAAGCGAAGAACGTCTCTCTGACAGCGGCGGAGAACGAATTGCGCCGCGCTTCTGGAGAGGAAGAGGTCGATCGTCGTCGACACACGAGTGAACGAACCTCTTCAACTCCGCTGCTCCGCGGTCATATATCACTCTCGTTGGCGGTTCCCATCGCGCGGCGGAACAAGGTGGTCAGCAGCAGCAGCAGTGGCAGCGGACGGTGATCGTCAGCGGAAGAACACACGAAGGACACGCGTCCCGTCGAGTGGCCACACGATGATTGGATTAACGATAATCGGTAATGACACACAAGTAGAAGAAGAGGGTGGAGAACGAGGAGGAGGAGACGGCGGCGTTCTCTGCAGACCAATTTGGCGCCCCGATCACGCGCACTAATTAAACGCTTTTTGGCGCTTGCCAGACTCGCTAGACTAGCGCGGGCCTAATGGCCACTTGTCCGGGTATCCCCCCCCCCAGTCAACAAGCCATGAATAATGCATTCCCATCGGCGATGGCAAATCAAGTGCTCGAGAACGAAGAAAAGCGATCGAGTGACCAGAAGGAAGGAAGTTGTAATAACAGTGAAATTTGAGAACAGTGGGTGACCATGCCGATATAAGCACCTGAGAGCGGCAATGCATTGCCGTCCCATGTGGTCTAGTGGTTAGGATTCGTGGCTTTCACCCACGCGGCCCGGGTTCGATTCCCGGCATGAGAATTAAATTTTTTATTTTATGTTTTTTGCTTTTTATTGTTGATTTGAATAAAGAATCGGAAAATGTCTAGAATTTGCGTGAAAAACACAAAAACGAATGAATCAGTTAAGCAAAAAATGCCAGCCCCCTAGGGGATTCGAACCCCTGACCGTTAGATTAAAAGTCTAACGCTCTACCGGCTGAGCTAAAGGGGCTCCTCTCTTCAATACACGAGAATAGCATATATCCCAGACGAGACAAATGTCACAAAACGACAATCAAACTGCACGACATCTCCAAACGGCAAAAAGCAACATTTTGATTTGAATTTGCGCGATCGCCTGTTGAGCAAACAACCCGAAGCCCCGAACATGAAAGAAGAAACATTCCATATTCCGACGATACCTTTCAACGGCGGCCGCTACCCTGAAAAAGGCGTTAGACGACACACCAAAACCGGTCCCCTCAAACAGCCGCAGCAGCACAGCCGCAGCACCGCCACTATTTACACCTCTGGCCTGTGGCAGCGGAACAACCACTCGCGACCACCCACGACGATTGCGCGGCAAAACAAAGGAAATCAAGTCAGGCGGCGGCTTGACGGTCGTTCACCTCGTGGGGCGCGGCGCTTTGCGTCCAAAAAAAACGAAACAATGCGAGAAGAGTTTAGCGGTAGCTTAAAAGGGTCGCCGCCGCCGAGAGAGAGAGCATTTCGTGGGGCCCCCTATCCGCCTCCGGAGACTGATATTGATTGCACGCGCGAATAACTGCCATCCATGACTGACTGACTGGTCGAGTCGAGTCGCTGCTTGCTGGTAGCGTCCAACCCGCATCATTATGAGAAACATAAAGAGGGCCAACGCGCGAGCGTCCGCGGAAAATCCCAAATTGCAAAGCGCGCAAAGACAAAGCGGAGGCGTGTGGCGTGCGTTCGCGCGCAATTAAATTCGGCGGTTGAGTGACGGCGAAGCGGAACGAACTCGAGGCGATTGAGGAGAATTGATATTTGAACAATTAATTATACGGTCTCGGCGGCTGCGTCGACCTGGAAATGGAGAGCAAAGCGAGGCTCATCTCGCTTCCTTCCTTCCCGGCACGATCATGTGTGCGAAAGTGAGTCAACTCGAAGCAAACGACAGAACGATGAGTTTCGGGCTCTGATTCGGGAAGAGTAGAGAAGTTGACATTTCGAATGACTGGAGCTGAAATGACGAAACAGACTCGCAGAGCAAGTGCTCGAATTCATCAAAATGCTGATCCTACATGATACAGCCCTTGGAAGACGCTGTATTTGTTGATTTCGGGCGGATCGGAACTCCACAGAGCAAGTGACTAGGGAACAAACAACAAAAGGGCGCACAGCAGACGGAATTGCAATTCGCTGAAAACCATCGGTTCCGCCACGATAAGGCTTCCGAGTGCGCATCGATGCTTTCAATGTTATTGTTGACGCGGTTTACGCAGCGAATAGGAAATGGTCATCCATCGTCCCAGTTCAGTTGGAATTCCAGAAAGACAATCTAGTCGAGTCATGAGTCGACTCGTATCTCCAAAGCTAACCGACGGTTTATGCCATGAACCGTCGTTTTACTGGTAAATCCCAGTTTCCCATCTATATACATTGAAATAAAACCCACAGTATTTCGAACAACTCTGAATTCAAGAGGTTATCATTTGTCGTTGCAGAAACGTGACGTCTGTTTCTGATGTCTTGCAATGTCTGGACGTCCGTTTAAAAAGCGGTTGATCTGGTCAGTCGTCGTTGTTTCTCAGGTCTCCGACGCGACCTCTTCGATGCTCTTCATCACGAAGCTCCTCCCGGTGCTCCTGCTCACCGCCGCCGCGGTCACCGGCGCTCCCATCACAAAAGCCGCCCACGTCGCCGATTGTAAGTTGCTCCTGTCGTGCTCCGCGCTCATCTTCGCTCTTTTCAGTGAAGCCGTGCGATGCTTCGCAATTCGCGGACTCGTTTGTCGTCGTTCTCGGAAAGTTCGGAATCGCCTGGGCCGACGGAAATCAGTCTTCGCTTGAAGCGCTGAACGATGTGCTCGATGCACGTTTCAGCAAGGAAGAAAACAAAGGCAACATGGTGAGTCTCGTGTGAGTTTTCAGCTTTGTTTCAAAGTTGTTTCGTTTACAGCCGCCCGCTGGAGTTCCGCGTGAAATGGTCGCCGATTTCAAGGATGCTGTCAACAATGAATTCGGAAGGCTGCACGACGAAAGGGGATCGGAACTCCACAGAGCACGTGACTAGCGAACAAACAACAAAAGGGCGCACAGCAGACGGAATTGCAATGAAGTATTCGCTGAAAACCATCGGTTTCGCCACGATAAGGCTTCCGAGTGCGCACCGATGCCCCGGCAATGTTATTGTTGACGCGGTTTACGCAGCGAATAGGAAATAGTCACCCATCGTCCCAGTTCAGTTGGAATTCGAGAAAGACAAAGAGTTGAAACAGAGGAACAGAATCATCATAAGATTCAAGGCTTCAGTAAGTGAGACAACAATTTTCAAGGGCGACATCGGAGCTGATCGAGAACGTAGGCTTCCTTGGGCATCATCCTCCATCAATTGATCAACGCATTCACGAAAACTGCAAGCAGAAAAGCGGAGAATGAACTTGTCGACACAGAGAGAGTTGCTTTCACTTCCAATTCTTCAGTGGGCGACGTCGTAGAGGTTCTCGCTTCCACTGTTGTTGTGGCAATCGTCGTTGTGAGAATATGCCTGAAACACGCGATTTACGCCTCATTAGTCCTCTCACAATCAGTTCACTTACACTCCACGCGGCCCACTCTCCTTCGGAATCAGCAACATGCGAGGATATTCCACTGGATGGGACTCCCAGTCGTATTTGTCTGTCGGCTCTTCCTTCTTCACTCTTCGAATGTAGCACCTGTACAATTCGTTCAAAGGGTCGCTTTGCACGTCTTGCCCTTCTGGTGTGCTGGAAGAGGTCCGTTCTTCGTCTCCTGTGGCAAATGGTGAACCCAAGCGAGTAAAAACATGATAGTAGAACTCCGTTCCGTTCCTGAAACCGCGGAATGTTGACAGATCAACGACAGACGAGCATTCACTCGGTAAGCAATTCCGCTTGCAGTTTGAAGTTTCCGCTTTCCAGTTGATTGTAGAGGAACGACTTAGTCTTGTCATTCTCCTTTCCCCGTTCGTCGTGCAACCTTCCGAATTCGTTCTCGACAGCATCCTTGAAATCGGCGACCATTTCATGCGGAACTCCAGCGGGCGGCTGTAAACGAAACAAGTTAAAACAAAGCTGAAAATTCACACGAGACTCACCATGTCGTCTTGGCAGAGTTTACCCGGACTCCACCATGTATCCGTGTATAGCGTTCTGTAACTTGCCTAAACCAATTCACCAGAATTATAGCGCATTTGAGTCGAAAACATGGCTCACCTGGTGTTCCGTCTTTTTGCAGTAGATTGGGAGATTTATTTCTCGGCTTTTGTACGTTGGATGCTCGTCGAGGATCTCCAGATCCAAGGATTTGTGACCGTCAAACACAAATCGTTCTTCGCTCGGAATGAATGCCAACGTTCTGCCATCACAGATCTTCGGGCATCGATCTAAAGGCATAATAGTTTCATCGACATCGGCCTCTAACATAGGGCTGGGTCCATTTTTTGTATCTGTAGTGAGCCAACAATTTCTGCGGATTTGAAATTTTTCCGGATCGACAACCAGGTCATTGTCCAATTTTCGGAATCCGTTGTACTTTCTAAAATTAAATAAAAACTGATACATCAGAACATCAATAAAAAACGAACGCTTGATAAAGAGTTACGATATCCAGTACGCCTATTGTTAGACTTCTTGTCCTACCAATATCGATTCCAACAGCGAGAACGAACGAGTAGTTGGCCGTGTAGAACAACTTCGCGGTGTCCCAACGAAGCGCACGCATTTGCGCCACTTTGTTTTCTTCCTTTCTGAAACGTTCATCGAGCAGATCGTTCAGCGCTTCAAGCGAAGACTGATTTCCGTCGGCCCAGGCGATTCCGAACTTTCCGAGAACGACGACGAACGAATCCGCGAATTGCGAAACATCGCACGGCTTCACTGAAAAGCAATCGGAGATGAGCGCGGAGCACGACAGGAGCAACTTACAATCGGGGACGTCGGTGGGAGCGATGGTGACCGCGGCGGCGGTGAGCACGAGCACCGGGAGGAGCTTCGCGACAAAGATCATCGAAGAGGTCGCGTCAGAGACCTGAGAAACAACGCCGACTGACCGGATCAACCGCTTTTTAAACGGACGTCCAGACATCGCAGGTGTGACGACATCTGAAAACAACTTTGTCCTATCCCATGCGCACCTACTGGGACATGAGACGTCGTTTCGCTGTCAGTGAATATCAGTCACGGAATTAGAATTGGCGTTAAATCGTGGTGAAACCATTCCTACATCTGCATATATTTTTGCGAACAACTCTGATTTGAGACACTGTATGACTGTGAATTCAGATACTGTCTCGAAACAGTTCAGCGTGGCCGTCTGCAAGCCTGCGCTGTCTGGACGTCCGTTTAAAAAGCGGTTGATCCGGTTAGTCGGCGTTGTTTCTCAGGTCTCCGACGCGACCTCTTCGATGCTCTTCATCACGAAGCTCCTCCCGGTGCTCCTGCTCACCGCAGCCGCGGTCACCAGCGCTCCCACCGACGTCCCCGATTGTACGTTGCTCCATCTTCATTGTGCTCCGCGCTCATCTCCGATTGCTTTTCAGTGAAGCCGTGCGATGTTTCGCTCTTCGCGGACTCGTTTGTCGTCGTTCTCGGTCAGTTCGGAGTCGCATGGGCCGACGGAAACCAATCGTCGCTTGAAGCGCTGAACGATCTGCTCGATGAACGTTTCAGAAAGGAAGAAAACCAAGTGCTGCCGTTCTTTATGTTTCGTTGGGAAACCGCGAAGTTGTTCTACACGGCCAACTACTCGTTCGTTCTCGCTGCTGGAATTGATGTCGGGAAGGAAAGGCTTTTCACAGTCGGTGTTCTCGATACTCGATCGCTTCATAAAACGTTAGTTTTCTGTTTCCATTGATGTGCTAATTTAGTTTTTGTTTCAGCGAGCACAACGGATTCCGAAAATGGGACGATGGTCTGGTCTCTGATTCAGAAACTTTCATTGACAAGAACTGTTGGATGACTGCGAAGCGTCGAGGAATGACTCCTATTTCGGAGGGAGATTTTGATGAAACTACACTTCCTTTTGATTCGTACCCGAAGATCTGTGATGGCAGAACGTTGGCATTCATCCCGAGCGAAGAACGATTTGTGTTTGACGGTCACAAATCCTTGGATCTGGAGATCCTCGACGAGCATCCAACATACAAGAGCCGAGAAATGAAATTGCCGAAGGTGTGTAAAAAGACGAAGGAGCATGTAAGTCATGTTGGTTAATTGGTGATGGTCGAATTGAGCTGCTTTAGAGCCGTTACAGAATGCTATACAACGATACATGGTGGAGCCCGAGTAAACGCTGCGAAGGCAACATGGTGAGTCATGTGAATTTGCAGCTTTGTATCAAAGTTGTTTCGTTTACAGCCGCCCGCTGGAGTTCCTCATGAAATGGTCGCCGATTTTCACAACGTTGTCGACAACGAATTCGGAAGGTTGCACGACGAACGGGGAAAGGAAGTTCATAGTCGTTCCAAGTCGTTCCTCTACAACCAACTGGAAAGCGGAAACTTCAAACTGCAAGTGGAGACTTTTGCCGAGTGAGTGCTCGTCTGTCGTTGATCTGTCAGCATTTCGCGGTTTCAGGAACGGAACGGAGTTCTACTATCATGTTTTTACTCGCTTGGGTTCACCATTTGCCACAGGAGACGAAGAACGGACCTCTTCCAGCACACCAGAAGGGCAAGACGTGCAAAGCGACCCTTTGAACGAATTGTACAGGTGCTACATTCGAAGAGTGAAGAAGGAAGAGCCGACTGACAAATACGACTGGGAATCCCATCCAGTGGAATATCCTCGCATGTTGCTCATCCCGAAGGAGAGCGGGCCACGTGGAGTGTAAGCGAGTTGAGGTCCTCTACCTGAAGTAAATTGCATGTTTCAGGGCAGTCTCCCCCTCAGCGGCGATTAGCTCGTCTCCAGCGCACCTGTCACGTGTTCGCCGGCGTAGACCTTCAATCCCAATGTTCGCGGTCGTTACGCGGTCGTCTTTGACCACAATCAAGGTGACGACGACATTGTCAATAACTGCACATGCAGCCCAAACGACGTTGACAAGCTCGGAACCCACTACAAGCACTACGGAATTGAGTTCATCATTGAGGTCAACACGTTCATCATCCGGCATCTCCTCTACGACTATCGCAGCTATCTGTTGTGCCGTTGCGATCGGAGTGGCAGGCTCCTTCCTTGCGTGTGTACTTCTACTGTTGTGCTACAAGAAGAGAACAGAGGAGATCGAATCTGTCGCCGTTGTTCAAGCTGTTGAAGAAGAGGGAAGTCGATCGCCATCACTTCCCAGCATGAAGTTCGGTGCATACCATACGACGAAGAAGCCCCGTGATTGGAAGTTGAGGGAACGTGCACGTGAACAGGAAGCTGCACGAAAGGCTGAAGTCAGCAGAAAGAAGGAACGTTCCTTGATGAGGTACTATGCAAGGAAATTCGCACGAGAAGCAAGGGCACGGGCACGAGAGGAAGAGCTCAACCGAAAACGCTTCGCCTCAACAGCTCTCTGATTCGCTGAATAAATGGGAGGAAAATATTCGATTGTCGGTTGCTTCCAGTTGACTCACTTGAGCACAGAAAAACAGTTGATGATCGTACAACGAAGGAAGTGAGATGAGAAGTCCATGTAAGTTACTTTCAGTTGCGCCACCAAAGAGCAGATCTGACGATATGCGTATTCATCAATTCGTGTGGGAAAACAGCGTTCCGCATCAGTTAACTAATCCGCGCGCAATTCGATCACTTTCGCGATCAAAACATCGTCTCAACACAAAGAAATTAATTGGGCTGTTTGATTTCCGCGTTAGGTCAGTTCGCTGCGCGTAAAGAATAGGTGTTTTCGCAGCATCTCCTTTTCATTTCACCCGCAAACGATGCTCTTGCGAGTCGTTATTCTCTTCGCCACACTAACCTTTGTGTTTTGTAAGTCTGTCTGTCGTCGATTCAAGCGTCTTCCTGTTTAGGCGATGAACTCGAACGCCTCTCGATTCAGAGATCGAGGCTCGAGAAGCTGAAAGCGCAGTTTGTCGTGGGGCTTACAGAATTGGCGCCAAAAATTCCGATGGAAGCGGGCGAAGAATTCGACTCGCTTCTCAAGGAGCTCGACGAGGTGATCTCGGTTGAGAGTGGCGTGAAGGGTCTTGTCGCGAGCAGCGTTCAGCTGACTGAATTCACGAGAACACGGCCTGAGATCAGAGAAGTGATCGAAACGCATCAACTCAGCAAATGGGGTACTGTCAGAGATCTCAAGCTTCTGTCATACAAGGTAGCCAGAACTGTCGTAATCCGACTAGACGACCGTTTCAGATCAAATACGAGGAGATTCCCGCGATTCTAGAGTGGATTGTCGAGTCGACTCCGCTCGAGTCGGCGTTGGATTTGGCGAAGGAAGACAACGCAGCGTTGGCCGAGGTGATCGGGATGCTGCATGGAGAAGTGAGCGTCGCGTTGAAGTCGCGTCGCGCGTCGTCTTTCGACGAGAGGATGGTCACGTTGGCGCCAATCTTTGCAAAATACGAATCGACCATCAAGCAGCTGTCGAATATTGCGATCGGCGACTTTGGAACGTTCGAGCAGTTTGTGCTCCTCGCTCAGAACGTAAGTTTTGTCACGGAGGATTACGGTATTGCGAAGATAATTTTGGCGCGCATTTTTCATTCCGCTACTTCATCTGGCTCCGTCGTTTCAGTACCACCGTATCTCGATCGCTCCGCAGCTCTTCTTCAACAACTCAACCGCCAACGTGGTCGTCTCCGGCGAGGAGGACGCGTTGCCCGACGCCACAATCACCGAAGACCTCTTTGACGCGATCGACGACCAGAATTTCCACTGGAATCGCGATGAGCGCAAGGCGCTCGGGAATCTCACGGTCGCGATCAGGACGGTGACGCGCGCGCGCACCTTCTCCGTCGTCAAGGAGTCGACGCTCGCCGCGTTCAGTCAACTCATCAAGCGCTATCCGCGAATGTTCGAACGCGTCCGGCAGATTCCGATCGGAAGGCGACTCAACTTTGGAACCTTCGGCGACCTGGTCGACGCGCTCAATTTCGTAGGCGGCTGCCGGTAGCGGTCTCAGAACGATCACCAAATAATTGTTTTTAGGAGAAATCGGACAAAGGCGTCGCGTTGATCGACACTCATGTGCAGAAGCCGATCTTCCTTCAGGCGTTCGACTCGTCGCGCTTTCTGATGCCGACGCTTCTGCAGGACGCGATCGGCGACCTCTCGAAACGCATGGAGTCGGCGCTCGAGGAGACCACCGATCTCGACACGCTCGTCCTGGCTCTTCACGGTCTCCTCAGCGAATTCCTCCGCGAATACGCGTTCTTCGAGGAGAAACTTCGTTCGATCGAGCTCGGTCAGTGGGGCACCGTGCGGACGCTGATGGACATTGGCGATTTGCTCAAATCAAAGTTCAAGCTGCAGCGTGCGGTCACGAAACACGCGTCGATGAACGCCGACTACGACGAGGCGACCAAGTCGGAGCTCGTGATGGACTTGCAAGACGCGCTCGACAATTCGACGTTCAAGTGGACGCGGTCGGACCGCCACGAGATCGAGGCGTTGATCGTCAAGTGCGAGAATCTCTCCGAACGACAGAGTTTCACCGAGAACCGCAATCAGCTGATCGGATTCTACGCGAATCTCTCGGGCGAAATGAGGGAACGCGCGCGCTCGATTCCGGTCGATGTCGCGACGTTTGGACGCCTCATCGATGCGCTTTATATCGTAAATTTTCCGTTTTTCGTCTTAAATTCATCGTGATTTCCAGGATACAATCTCGACAAACCCGCCACCGACTGCCGTCGAAGAACAAAACGACGTGGAAGCAACCGCGGCACCGCCTCCGCCGCTTGGCAACGGGAATTGCTCGAATCTCGATGAACTCCTCGTGAATTCCGATCTCGGGGAAGCAGTCCTGGTGACGAGCCTCAGAAAAGCGCTCGAGGAATGGCCGATCGGCACCACTGCGGCGTTCAGGACGTACCTGAGGCGCGTGGAGGTCATACTCGCCCATGACAACAAGGCGCTTCGGCCTGCGATCCAAACTCTGGCCACGTACGCCGGGCATAATGAAAATCGCAATCGCCTTCTGAAGAGAATCACTTTAGGTCAATGGGGAACGGTGGAGCAACTCTTCATTTGTTAATAATATATTATAAAAACATGACTAATAAAGTAAACGTTATAACATGGTGAACATGGTGCAGTTGCGGAGGCTTCGTACTCTGCCGAGGTCTTCTCGTCGCGCTCGGTTTCCGGCGCCCAGTCGTTGCGGATGCGATCAAGGAGTTCGTCCTTCAGGCGAATCTGTCGCAGCAGATCTTCCTTCTTCCGAGCCTGGTACTCTTCGCTGTTGTCGAGATCGGCGATCTGCGATGTGCGTTCGCGGATTGCGACGAACGATGCGTCGACGCTCGAGGACGACTCAAACTCAAATCGGAACCGCCTAGCATATCGGCCCCCGGCATTTGGTCACAACAATTACTACACACTTCCAGCCATAGGCCGGGCACCCAATACTTGGAACGTTTAATGTAAAACAAGTTAAACAAATACACGCACTATATGTACATTAGCCGGGAGGCCAGGTGAGCTGACGTCCACCAAGGACGTGAAGGTGAATATGGAAGACGCTCTGGCACCCGTCGGGTCCGTTGTTGAGGACGACGCGATACCCGTTCTTGAGGCCCAGCTTCTCCGCGGCCTTCTTCGCTCCGAGCATAAGCTTTCCCAATAGAGCCTCATCCTGAAACAACAGTTTGTTCAATCGTTCGCAGGTGATTTCGATACCTCATCAGTGGCGTTTTCGAGCATGTCGATACGTCTCTTGGGGATGACCAGAAAGTGAGTTGGAGCTTGGGGAGAGACATCGTGGAAGGCGATCAGCTGGAACAAAGGAAATCAGTCAAAGCACATGGTTATTCCATCTTACGTGCTCATCTTCCAAGATAATCTTCGCGGGTATCTCCTTGCGCACAATCTTGCCAAAGATCGTGTCCGAGTGGTCCTGGCCGACAGCGGTCTTTGCTTTTTCGACTTCGCTTGCCATGTTCACTGAAGCAGAATCGTTCGATTTGGCAGTGCAATAATTTTGGCTTGTCAGCCTGCTCGAAAACAGCGGCGAGCGAAGAATGCCGCGATACAACACCGAAATCATCTGGACGAATCAATACACGCAATTGAATCGACACAAACACGAACAGGCATAGGCGAGAAAAACGCGAAAATGCATAGAAATGACAGCAAACAAAGCCTGAAACTACGAGCGAAGCAACGAGCAACGAGCGTCAAGGCTGCCAACCTAACTCCGGTGGCACTAGAAAACTAGAACGACACAAATGCGAGCTTTCCGATCAACGCAAAGAGATGGAAATTGTTGAAATCGCTCGTCTCCAAAAGAATCGACGGCCTCTCGCCATCAGCAACACGACTTACTAGAATTTCTGTGCTACGTGAGCTTAGATCGTCCCATTCTGAATCTTCGTCCAACATATCGCACAAGAACACGCAATTGAACATCACAGAACATGAATCTCCGTGCAATCAGCAGCATTGCGTGCGCTCAATCGCATCGACAATCAACAATCACGATGCTACATACCGACAACAACACAGCGCAGAGCGAGTGACGACTCAACCAAACGCCCATCACTGCAAAATTCAAAATTCAACCGTAATCCGACCGCTGGCAATCAGGGTGGCGGTGGAAAGTCGTGTTCTAACGCAACTGTTTCGCGATCGAAATTGTTCCCCAAATATCGGTTTTTTGGGCTCGTAGATCGTTAAAAGGCCATGTAAACTCGCATAACGTGATTTATCATCAAAAATCAAAGTTTCGACTGCACCGCCGGTCCAGGGAACGGAGCGCCGAGGAGGTCGGCGATCACGTGCATCCGATCGCTTCCGAACAAGCAGATATCCGCCTCGCCAGGACGCTTCACCACGATCCACGGCGCTCCGAACGCTCCCAACTCGATGGCGCTTTGCGTGCGCGCCTTGAGCGTATCCTTGACGCGCGGACTCTCGATCGCGCCGATGATGTTCTCCGCCGTGGGGAGGCCGATCTTCGCGGCAACTTCCCGGAGGTGCGCAACCTCGTGCACAGGCTGATCAGTGGACCACACACGCGCGAAGAGCTCGCGACTGGCCGGCACGAGGTACTGCGGAGAGTTGAGTTGAATCGCGGTCAGGAAGCGCTGCGCCTTCATCGTTCCGTGTTTCATCGCGCCGCTGACGAAATTCTGAACGAAATGCTCATTTGAGGCGTGAGTTCCGCGTACCTCCGGCTGATTGAGCGGAATATTCCAGTATTTCGCGAGAATCGGCAGCTCTGCGGTCATGTAGACCGCTTTCTGAGGACAAACAAGCGCTGGCGGGGTGTTTCCTGCATGGCGCATGACTCCACCAATGAGGAAAGGCTTCAGTTTCAGCTCGAAAGGCATGATTTGGACGTAGCGATTGAGCGCCTAAAGCTGGTCGTTGATAAATATGCGCGTGAGCTGCAAATCTCACCTCGAACGCGATCCAGGAATAGGGAGAAACGCAGTCATAATAGAGTTCAATGACGTTTTTTGCCATTTTCGCAGCTAGCAAAACACCACAAAACGAGAGCGGCAGCGGCCGAAACTACGTTTTATATACTCGCGGGGGTGTAGTATGTAGCCGAGCACATTGACCGCCGCGTGCGTTTGCCGTGGAGACGATGAGCGCATCGATCGATGGTGGCGAATCGCGTCTGACAGTGATCTTTGTCCTTGTTTTAGGCGAGATTAATTCGCAGGAAGGATGGAGCAAAGAACACGAATCGGATTGCAATATTTTTGACGATTTTTGACTTTGGCGACGCATTATCCGCGATTTCGTGGTATTGTGGTCGTTGGTAGATGCTCCCCGATTCAAATTTACCTTGAAATGTGTGCAGGAATGCAGCGGTTTGAGTTGGATCAGCTGAAAGGAGCCGCATTTCGAGACGGTAAAATTAATCAATCAGTGTTTTTTTTCGCTGTTTGTGTTGTTGTGGTGGCTTTGTTGTGATTGAATAACAGGGCTAAACCACACTGAGCCCTCTTGAAAGTTGTTTTTAGCGCTGACGACGCAGAGGCGCGAATTTCGTATATGCGTATAAATAGTGGAATTTTCCCGCTTGATTGCGAGTTTCACCAATCAAGAACAGGGTTTATTTCATGGCTCGAAACATAGAATCAAGAGCGTCAAGTTCAGCGCACAAAGGGAGGACAAAGGCGCAAAGTGATGCAACGTGCAAGTGAGAATGACGCAATCACTGGCTGCTAACCTCCAGACAGACAGACAAGCGCCTATTTGTCATTCGCTTCGCGTTGGAGGAGAGCGAGCGCTGAGAACAATTTGTTTTTTTTCCATTTTCGTGCGTTTTGCACTTTGCCACGTTTTCTATCAGCTCGTCGCGTGGCGTCTGAGTCATCGATTGTTGTTTGATAGGCAGCGACAGATCTCTGGATCAGGACTGACCTCTCCGATCATAACTGACCTTTCCGTTCTGTAATGCGATGTAATGTCTTCCTCTCCGAGATCGCTAAAGGTTTTGACGACTTTCAAATGGCGATTTTGTCACTTTCGCGGTTTTGTTTCGGCGATTCTGCCTGGATCTTTTCTTATTCTCGTTTTTCACCCTTTCTGTCATTTTCAGATTTGCGCAACGTCATCACGATGATCGGACCGACTTGTTCAGCTGCGGCGAAGACGATCCGGTTGGATGGAAGCAGTAAGTCTTGATTCACATCTCATATATCAACGCCAACCAATGCATCGTTTCAGCTTTCGAAAATGCGCTCGTACGCGCCGTCGAAGCTTTAAACAACGGCGGAGTCATTGCGCTTCCCACGGACACTGTTTATGGACTCATTTCGCTGCTGAGCCACTCGGACAACCTCTACAAAATCAAAAGACGAGACGCGGATAAACCACTCGGACTTTTCATCTCGGATGTGGAGCAACTGAACAAGTAAGTGCGCCTGAGTCATTAATTGTTTGGAGAATTGAAAATTGCTGTTTAGATGGACTGTACAAACTGTCCCAATGCCAACTCTGCGACGTCTACTCCCCGGACCGGTGACGCTAATCTTTGAGCGATCGAGCGGCTTGCCAGCCTCGTTCAACCCGTCAACGCGCAAAGTTGGAATTCGCATCGCAGAGAACAGATTCGTGCAGGAACTGTGCGCTCGAGTTGACGAACCGCTGGCTCAAACAAGCGCTAACATCAGCGGCGGGCCGAGTCCAGTCAGCGT
Organism: Steinernema feltiae; assembly: GCA_007213375.1. Classification (NCBI taxonomy): domain Eukaryota; kingdom Metazoa; phylum Nematoda; class Chromadorea; order Rhabditida; family Steinernematidae; genus Steinernema; species Steinernema feltiae. The sequence continues at coordinate 146,275 of MQUG01000120.1, forward strand.
GCAGGTTCGATGCTCGCAACCTTGCATTTGTGTACAAATTGAAATTTCAGGAGTTTTCACAAGAACTATGGGAAGAGCTCGACTTGGTGGTCGACTCGGGAACAGTTGGTCAAGAGCACGGCGACCAGACACGAGAAGGAAGCACTGTTGTGGACCTTTCACTGGACGGGACGTACAGTATCCTCCGGGATGGATGCGCACGGACGATTACGGAAAACGTACTTCGTGAAAGCGGAATCACAGCGAGCACGGACTTTAGACTGTGATCGATTGAGATGAAGCTGAAGATGTTATACCTTATTGTTTTTTTTGTTTTATTCCTTGTTATCTTGTTGAGATTTTGAACGAATTGCGGAAATAGCGTCGTCGAGCGTCTGCGTAAAACGTGACACGGAGCAAGCGTTGACGGGCGATGACTGACCTCCGGAAGTTGTCCCCCGGGGAGAATAACGATTTTTTAGGGTCAACAACGGTAGCGACGGTAGTACAATTTGATTTCGACAATGATCTGATTCATTAGCACTGACAGTGCGCTACGGCGGCTTTTGGCGCAATCAACAACAAACAGTTTATTGGACTTACAGTTTGAAATCCACAAATAAAATCGAAATGGTCGTCGTTAGTCACCCGTATGGAAGATCTTTCTTCTTGTCATTGTAAGTAGCGCGGATGGCAAATACCTCGGATGTAATACGCAGGCGAATCCTTGCTCGCTCATTGTGGAATACGTGCCTATCCTTACCTATACGTGTGCAACTTTTCGGTATTTGAAAATCAAATTCCTCGAGCACCGCGGCAAACTCTTTTCTTGAGAATCGCGCAATAAATCGGTAATTTCGCGTTCGATTCGCCTGCCGCTTGGAGGCGATGTTCTTGGCGATCTTTTGCAGCGTTTTCAGGTCGAAACTGAGAGCTTCAGCTTTATCCGAATCAAAGACGACGAGTTGTTTCTGCGCGAGGAGCTCACTGATCCACGTGGAATCTTCTCGTCGCCATCCTTCTTCCAGTGTGACGCATTTGAGGATCTTCCGGTCGATGTGCTTCTGTAGGAAGCTCGCTGTGAGGTCGCCAACTCCTGGAAGATTCCTTATATCAGTGAAAAAGGAGGTCGACCGGAAGCGGGGCGACTCCAAGAGGGTTGTATAAGACCTAGCAGCATCATTGGACAAACCGTAGTCGAAGAACAGACTGGAATTGTCAGCAAAAGTCACAAATTGGAGGACAGGCATGTTTGCGAATAATGAGTTCACCAATCCGACCGTTGAGTTCAGTTTCCAATAATGCTAGGTCGCAAGATCCTGCACTCTTCCAGCGGTGTTTAGGGTGAGGCAGGAGGTGTTGCACCCACAGTTGTCCACCGCTCACACCAATCTGATAATACTGTCGCCTGTACATGATCCGCCAAGCGGCGTTGTTCCAGGTGCCGGAGTGGCGAAGTTTGCGCAAGGCGGTCATATCGCTTTTGGAAAGCAGATTGCAGACATTTTCAACAAACAGCGGGTTGATCCACTCCATACTACTGGGATGAGGAATGAAGGAGTGCGCGGGAGTTGGGCAGAAGACGGCCGGCATCGAAGTGAGGGTGTGACTTTGCAGCTATTGTCCTACTAATGTAAGTGCGAATCGCTCTGAATGGAACAAAGAAGGTAGTGGGGGTCTCGAATCGAATAGCGGTAGAGTAAAAGTGAGTTCTAGTTCAGTTCAGAAGGTAGTTGGGGTTAGAATCACCTTACTTAGCTGCTGAGAGTGGGAATACGTTCTCTGCAAAACAGGCGTCCTAAACAAATGAAGCAAAAGCTACGTCTTAGAGATAAGCGAGAGACAAACGTGAGAGACGAGGGATAGACGATGATGGGATGAAGCTCGCGATCTTCGATAATCCAACTGTGGAGTTCAGTTTCCATTTCTGTAGTATGGCTTGGAATCAGTCTACGTCTGTCAGTGACTAGTCATCCACCAAAACAAGCAAGAATTGAACGAATGGAGCTCTCGTTTTTCTGCAAAATTGCGTGCAAATCTTCAAATCTTCAAATTTTTTCGCGTTTTGACGTCATATGAGCAACGTTGCGAACGCTGTCACAGCGCGCTCTATGACAACGTTACAACCATAAAAAAGGCATAAAACACTCGAATACGCTCATTCTCCTTAGCAACATCGTAGAAATGAACCTCTTCACGTTGATGACGTTGTTGTTCTGTCCTTTAATGGTAAGATTTGGCCCTACAGCAACGTATTACCGTAGCCCTAGATCCCCGCGAAGGTCTACGTCCGCCAGTTGCCCCCTGGAACCGCCATCGATGGTGAACCAGCTGAATCAGTGCAAATCTCGGCCGTGAAGGCCTGCATCAAGCATTACCACGCGAATTCTTCGCTTTTCGTCGCGTATGACGAGGATTCGGGTCTGTGCACTGCCTACAAGACGGTTTATGGCGTCAGAGCGAGTGGAAACGGCGAAATGTTCTTCCTTCTGAGCAGAGATGAGCAGAGATGACGTGGACGTCTGTGCAAACGACGTTTTTGAGAATCTCGAGCAGATAAGCCAATCTAGAGACGGCTGTCCTCCACGAATCACGAGCGACTGTTCAGAAGCTCTCGATTTGATTAGCATCCCTGTGGGCGGTACGGTAAACGACACTACGTTGGTCAGTCCACATTGACCTCATTTGAACTGTTAAAAACGTGAAATTTACAGGTTAAAGCGTGGTACAAGGCTGTTGAAACTGAGTCTGACGTTGTGCAAGCGGCCAATTTTAACACGTTCATCTATCAAATATCGGTGTTTGTGATCACAGAGCCAGAGTACAGTACTCCCGAGTCAAAGATGAGCCAGATCACTAAACACCTCTTGAATTACGCGGACATCAGTGAGAAACGCAAGAGTTTAGTTATTCCGATGAAGATTGACTGCTGGGGAGTGAACGAGCAGCTGATTCAGTGCTTTCCACCTTCGCTTGATTAACGAGTCTCACTATGATGTTGTGCTTTCCAATAAAATCCATCTAGACCTTTGTTTATGTATACAATGACGATTAAATCGAAATTTAGAGGTTGGAACGTCGCAAAGAGCTAACGTGAAAGGCTAATTTTTACTATTGTCGATTGAGCATTTTCTGTAGAACTCAGATCTTCAGAGATACAGTTCCATGTAGATAGATTGGAAGTTAGCTAAAAGACTCAGCATAAGCTTATTCTAGAACGCAACCCAAGTTTAGTTATTGTCATATAACGCTCTACAGAAATGAAGCCGGCCGAGTGATCCTATTTTAAAAACTTGGCAGACGTAAAGCCTCTGAGGAAACAGCATGTCATCGATAATCGATGTGGGATGATATTTTGCTTTCAAAAGACAGAACATCATCGCCATAAAAGTTTATTTCCACGATGTTGCCAAGGCAATTGAGCGTTTTCTGGTCAATACGAGTGTTTTATGCCCTTTTCGATGGTTGTATCGTTGTCATAGAGCGCGATGTGACAGCGAGCTATATGACAGCTCGTATAAAGTCAAAACGCAAAAAATGAGATTTGAAGAGAATGCGGTTAGAATGCTAAAAACCAGCCAGATTACTCGGTTTATGCTTGATAGCCGATCACGTTAACCAATCGGACAATCTCTAAGTTTAGTGATTTGTTGTATTTTTGACGTTTTGCTTGATTTCCGCCCTTCTTATGGCACTGATCAATGCGTTAGCTTCTTCCCATGATAACTCGCGATTCCCTTTCGATATTTCGTTATTGAATGTTGAAAGACTGGCTTGTTCTCGCCGTTGGAATTCAAAACCCCTCATATAACAACATTCAAAGATACATTGAGCAAGAACGCGTATATCAGAGGCTAAATTAACGCAATTCGACAAATTTTCACGTCGTGATCTGATTTTTTGCTCTCTTTTGTCTAAAATTGGATGAAACAACGACTAACATAAGTGTTTGCTTAAAGGGACAGTGACATCGCTCCAAAAAAGTCCAAGATTGGTCAGCGAACGACCATTTTTTGCCTTTTATCGGCCAAATAGCCGCAAACCTGTGTTTCCAATGGCCATTCTAGGCCAATTCGAGGTCGCGGAGAACTCTCATACCATCAGAAACACGTGAAACGGCCGAAAATAGTCAGTTTCGGCGAAGAACGGTCAAAGTGCTACAGTACAATGGATATACGACAGCAATCAAATCGCGCCAAGACCAGTGAATTTCTAGAGGATGTAGGGTCCCCCATTATTTTCTGTAGCTTAAGACTGAGCTGTCCTACAAGAATTCTGATTTCACCATCGAGGTCGCAAGGGTCGAATGTAGGGGGTAGACAAAATTGCAGAAAAATCTGAGACTTTTTGGGAGCGATGTCACTGTCCCTTTAATGCCACTGGTTTGGCTCCAGATCAGAAGCGTTTGAAAAATTGCTCTACGGTATCGGGTATGCCAAAAGTGAGGCTAAAAGACTGAGAAATTTAGGCTAACATAAGCCTACTGCGACGTAGCATTCTGCAAAAAACTATTTTCAGGATTTTTCGTTGATTTTTTAAAATATTGTTACCTCTTCTCGTGTATCTCGTGCTTCCTCAGACCGACAGCCGCTGACGTTGATCAATCGGGTAAATTTTTTGACGTTTTGATTGATTTCCGCCCTTCTTTTGGTACTGATCGATGCTTTAGCTCCTTCCTATGGCAATTCGCGATTCCCTTACGTTATGACGTAGTTGAAAGTGACCAAAAACCGGCCTCTGCAACCCAAAACCTCTCATATAACAACATTTATAGATACATTGAGCAAGAACACGTATTTCAGAGGCTAAATTAACGCAATTCGACACACATTCTCACAAGCACACGTCGTGGCTCGAGGTAAATTCACTGCTGATCTGATCCTGAAACAGGCATCAAGTATTCGTCCGCCTCAATCATCTTCTTACAGGCTCGCGCTCGTTGACCACACTGGATTCGACGATGATCGACAGCCTCTTCATGTTCAGCAGCTCCGATTGCGTTTCGCTGGTCGATGCGCCCTGAAATCACAGAGAAATGAGCTCGTTTTTGGGCGAAACCGCGACGACACTCACGCAATCATGACCGTTCGTGGTCTCCTCATCCTGCTCCTCTTCGATGCCGTCGGCGACCCACGCCATTCCCTTCCACACCTGGTGCATGATGTGCACCGCCGGCGCTAGCATGGCGATCGTCGCGCGGCTCTCCTGTCGAATCAGCACTTTGCCGTCTTCGCCCACGCTCGCTTGCGTCGTGCCGGGAGCGCCTTCGCCACCACCGCTGCCTGGCGGCTGCTGCTGCAACGCAATCAGCCGCGACCGGAGGCCGTTCATCTGCGGACTCGAACGGCCGTCCGGCTCCACCACCGGGTACATTTCCTGCAGCATCAGGCAGAATTTGTTGAACCAGTTTGGATTGGGACACGCGTTCGGGTTTGCTATGCAGAGTGCGCAGGCGAGCATCGTTCCTGGAAGGGAGGAGACGTGTAATGAGATGTTGATTGTGTTGATTGTATTAGGAAGGAGTTGTAGTAGGAACTAGACGCGGAAGAGCGAATCATCTCTAGTGATTTGCATTCTGATTGCTAAAGTGCATAATAAAACGAAGCAGGACAACGTGGCGCCGGTCGACTTGGCACTGGACATCTTAGCGCCAGGAATTCTATACCTGGCTAATTTTGTTAAAACGTTTAACCATATCATAACTGCCTATGGCTTGGGCTGACTGTCTTAGTGGTTTAGCCTGGTTTTTGGCTTACCAGGCTACGTAGAGCAACTTGTAGACGCGTTTAACTTGACACCGAAAGTGCTAAATTCAGTGGGATGTCCTGACGCCAAGTCGCCCAGTTGACAATATACCGATAATATAAAATGCCGTTGATCTTAGGAGCTGGAAGGTTCGTCTATCTGTTTCTATTTCGCACTGCATTGAACCGCGGTCATCTATTTGACAGTCTCTGATGGTTACTATCGGCTTAGAGATGAATGCGCCATCTACGGGCACCGCTCAAAAAAGTGGGAATATTTGAAGCTTTGAAGCTTTGAAGGAAAACAGCCGAGAAAACAACAAATCCGTGATCTGTCGACCAAAACAACACAATTAGCCGTGCGAATGCGTATTTTGGTCTAAAATAAGGCTGCAAGCTATAGAATAGTCGGAAACACCACAAATGTGATCAGATTACGCTAGTTTTAATCATTTTAATAGTGCTCAGAAAATGTCTCAGATTCCGTCTCTGAACGATCGAATCCATCTAACACCAAAACGCTAATGGGGACGCCAAAACCCCCGTTTTTGCAGCTAGTATCCATCTAATCCCTATATTTTCCAGTTATTCTTCATCGTTTCTCACAGATTTCCAACGTAATTTGTACTTTTAGTTTGCTTGAAGTCATCTTCTATTGCGCAAATGAACCCATTCGACTCTTGAATAGATCGATTTTGAAAGGTTAAATACCAAAATAGTCTCCACGCTCAAAGTCCGCGCAATTTGGCTTCAAGCAGCATGTATTGTCCATAGTACATGACGTTAATAGTCTATTTATGAGCGCCAATTCTATGAATTGCACTTGGGTTTGATGCATAAATGCCAAAACCTCTGTTTACTGCACGTACCATTGGCGTTGTTACACACAGAACGTCGAGAATCAAGTGAGTAATTAGGTGTTTAGAGATAACGACAGCCGGATTAGGGAGAATCAGCTTCGAAAACAAGATGACGCGTCGTAATTGCGTGTCATCTCGAATGATTCACAACTTGACGGAATGCGACATCGAAACGATACTTATGCTAAGCCTAAGATTCTTGTAGTGAACCGTCAACACCATTTTATAGAACAGCAGGATGTTTGAATCTAGTCATTCCGGCAATGACACGGCAAGAAAACAGCCAGTTGAGTGTTTTCCATTGAAAACACGATGAATCGACCAGAGAAGCCGTCAATAATATGGCGAATTTGGTTAGAAAGGTGCGGCGGCATCAGGCAGAGATGAAGAGAGCGCGAGTCACAGAGACAGCGTTTGTTAAGAATTAAGGACAAAAGACCTTCAAGGTTGTGAATGTTTTGCAACTTTAAACGTTTTGACCGTTTAAAGTTTAATTGTGTTTTTGCCAGATTTAAAGTCGTTGATTTACAATTTTGATTTGAGTTTTAGCGAAAAAGGAGTTTTTTTATCCTTGTTTTTTGGCTTACCAGGCTTCATACGGCGCAGCGATCGGAGGCAGCGTAGATAATAACGCTATGTCCTACAGTGCAGATAAGCGCTATTGGTCGATTGTCACGCCCAATTGTCACGGACCGCAGTTTTGGATCTCTTCTGCCAGAAATTGTGTTGAAACTGGGAAAATTCAAGATTTTCTGATCGAGAATCAACGGTGACAACCCTGATCAATACCTGACAATCGCAAAACAATTACTTTTCAAAAATTTTGCATCTGAGCGATCTGAGCATCTAAAGGATGTCAGGACATGTTACATGATTGGAATTTGCTGAAATTTTGACCCTTTCTGCCTTAGTTTTGGATCCTATGTGCCCAACGAAGCCTGTACCCATGCTGGAAACACTATGACAGTTATTTTAAGTCTAAGGTACTGTATGCTTAGCCGATAACGAAGCCTGACGCATGTTGTCCGGCTTTCTGAAACACCATCATTCTGACTATGTCATCGTAGTCGCGTCGTCATCTCTTGTGATTCAGAACTCGAAATCGCATGCGGCAACGGGGGATTCGCATGTTAAGAGCGGATTTGAGTTAATCTCTCCGCCGCGTGGAGATTAGGGAATGTGCGTAAATGGTAATTAGGAAAACGGCATTAGATTCGTCTTTTTGCGGGAAACGAGCAGACATTGCGTAGTTAATGGCATTTACATAGAACAAGCAGATTTGCGCCGCTCAGCAAACAACGCAAATTAACTAAAAACATTAGCGTCATTAGCGTGCAAAACATGAATTCTGTGTGCACGATACACAAAGGCTGCTACTTGCAAGTGAATCACCGTTCTCGGAAGCAGAAAGCGAATAAAGGCGCTTCAAAAGAATGAAAAGGAGTTGTTTTGAGTGTGAAAACCTGCGGAATAATGTTCTTGATATTATAATTGAGAGGTCAAAATTTGTTGTCTGTTTACGGTTGAGAAATTCTGCAATTTTTAAAGAAAAAATCAAAAGACACAGACGGCGATATCATAACAAAATGGCCTGTTTAAGTCTGAAAGACCGCACTGTCTGTCAATGAACTCTGTCTGTTACCCAACTGTCTGGGCATGACATCCCCAATTTTTTTTTTCAAAATGATGCAAAGCAAGCAAGTGACATAAATTCAGGGTTTCACGAGCTACAGTACCCTTTACCTTAACTCCGCATTTCGCTCAATGTCAGATGAGAGAAAGCCAACATTCGTCTGTGTCTGTACCGATCTGTCTGTTACTGTCTGTTAACGAACTGTTATCAAAATGTTGTGACGTGTGGAACTCTACATTGAAATTTAAAAATCTTTAAAAAGGATTTAAACAGTCAACTCGCAGCAAGTCAAGTCGAACTGTCTGTAACCGAACTGTTTGTTGTCAAAATGTCGTAGAACCCCCAAAATGACTCAAAATTCAAAAATATTCAAATAAAATTAAACATTAAAATTGCAATTAAAGAAAAACTCAATAAATAAAGCCTAAAAAGTGAAAAAACAGATGCAAACAAGACCAACAGTCATCGCGGATTGAACTACAGATCGATGGTGAGTCACTGCTATGAGCAATGCGACAAAAGTAAAATCTTATAGTCACAGGCAAGCATTTGCGATTATTTTAAAAACAACGAGAATGAGATGGAATTTCGGTTTAAAACCGAGCGGAAATGGCGCGGATTGTCCTTAGACTCTCAGATTATTCAGTTTCTCTTACGCAGCGATTGCGTGGTCGGATGCCGGATGTTGAGTGCCAAACAGATGAATGTCAAAAATAGGCCGAATTGCGTCAGAGTTTCTCTGGGCATCTGAACTCGGGTCATAGTAAACACCAAGGAAGTAATTTTCCACTAATCGAATATTCATTAAAGAGTGGATTTGTAAACGTTCAGATGGTTCAGAGCAGTTTTGAGTGGAAGTTCCGCTTTGCATCAAAACACAATAAATGTTTTACGTGCTTCTCGTGCTTCTACTATGGATGACACGAATTATGTATTTATTCGCGTGTTTTGAGGTCCATGAAAGCAACTGAAACATCACTAAACATTTTTACTAATGTTTAAACTTTTGACGTCTAACCAGTTTTGAAATTTAAAAATAATTCAATAATTTAAAAAATAATAATAAATTTAAAAACTACTAAATTATACAAATTTACGCGTTAGTTCACTCTTAAAAATTAGTTGCTAATAATTGAAAATAATAATACATTTATTTGAGAATAGTATTCAGATAAATCAACAATTTAATTTAATTCAGAAAACTGATAATTTTAAATATTCTCCAGAATTAATAACAGAAAAAAAAAATTTAATTTAACTTTAAATAATCAAATTAATTAATTTTAGGTTTATTAAATTCTTAAATTAAAAAAATTAATTGAACCTTTGAAAAATTAAAAAAATAAATTTGGAGTTTTTTTGCCAAGATTTCCAGGCAATTTGGAGTTTTTAAACCATTTTAAATTTTGAAAAATCAGCAAAAAAAATTTTTTTCTTAATTTTTTAAAATTGGCCAATCAAATGTAAAAAATAAGTATAACAATTTAAATGTAATTAATTAATTACAGTTAAAAACATTCAAAAAATTATTGATAAATAGTGGAAGCTTTAGTGAAATATTTTTTTTTCATTTTTTTCAAATTTTTTCAAACACAAAATTGACCAAAATAATCTAAATTCTACTGTGTTCAAAAGCCCAACTCACCAACGATGCAGAGCAGCACAATGTACAAACCAAAATTGTATGTTTCGAGGTCGATGATGGCGATGATGACACAGAAGCACATCACCACGAAGAGAAGCAGAATGGTAAGGCACGCGTAGAACATTGCTACAGCAGCGTGTGATCGTTGACAACGTCAAAATCTCAAATTTCACTCCTCTGTGGCCGGCCGGCCGGCTGCGGATGCGGATGGACCGCGGAGAGAACGGAAACGTGACGCCCTCCGCTCGCTCGTTGCTCGCTTCTCGTCCTCTGGTCGTCCGCTTCTAGAAGCCCTTTGAAGATGACATTTCAAGCGACTGCGCGAATGAGGAGAGATTCTCGAATTCGCGCTCGTCGCGACCTCTGCAAAGGGAGCGATTCGTGTTTCGACGCGAAAATCACACGCGCAAAGACAAATGTTTATTGAATTGTTTGAGGGAGTTTGGAGGCGACGGCGACAGTGAGTAAACAAGGCGATTTCCGACAACCACACGACAACAAAAGACTCAATTAGCGCGAGGATTTAGCGGCGGAGGGCGGCGACAGCGAGGATGCGAGGATCAGTGGGAAGAGAGGCGTGTGAGCGTTGGAAAAATGGGAGGATTGATTCACGTTTTGAGAGCGCAATTAGGTTGCTTGGGGTAGTCCAGAATGGGTCCCTAATTTTGAGCGATCATGCACGGACTGAACGGCGATTTAGCTGGCATTTCAGAGCAAAATTTTCAAGAGCAACGCTTATGGAGCATTGATTTGGAGTTTTTGCAGGCATTTAAGCGCCTAGGCTGATTAAATTGAGTCTAATTTTTAATTATTTAGTGCTAAACATTTTTGATTTTACCAATTAAGACATTTGCTTTTAATGGGCGATTTCAAACTAAAAATTCTAATTTACGGAATCGTATTTCAAGTGAGCTTTGGGAGTAATTGATCCTCGTCTTCAGAGGGCAATTAGGCTTCTTGGGTTCAGCCAAAATGGGCCCCCATTTTAAGCGATCATGCATGCAGTAAACGGCGAGTTTGCTGACAGCTTTCCAGACCAAAATTTGCCGATATTAGACTCAAAAACGGTAATTAGCTGAGGTAATTGGCTTAAATGATTGCTTCATGGTTTTAGCGGGAATTAAGCTTTTAGGAAGGCTCAAATGACTATAATTTTACTTGATCTCAAGCAAAACATCAATTTTTTGGTTTTGTCAATTAAGAAATGCAATTTTCACTCATATTTCAAATTTCAAAAAGGCGGTTAGGCCCATGTCCCAATTGATCTCAGCACGCGTAATCTAGCAGTCTGACGTGTGCATTAAAAACAATTTCTGGCAATACATGGTCGTTAATGTAACCAGATGGGCGGTCGAGTGGCGCTATTTTTGGCGTTTTCTATTCTAATTTACGGTTAATTCTAATAAAAAATTCTAATTTACGGCGTCTTATTTCGTATTTACGAGTCTAGAGTCTGTTTCACTGTTTCAAGCCAAAAACCAAAAAACACACCAAAAATAGAATTCAGTCTTCAAGGACATACACAACGAGGGGCCATATAGATATGGATGGCCATATAGCGCCCTAAAACGTGTAGCTTTGGTCTGGCCAATGAATCAAAAATTGAATTGAGCTTAACATCTCAACATTCCAGGATGGTTTGCAAAATAAGGCTCGTACTTTTGACTACTGCATTCAACGCGTCATGTTTTGCTGTAGGAGTTGTTTTTACACTATTAAAGCCGAAAATGGTACAATTCTCCAGAGACAAAGTACATACAAATAATGCCAAATTGCGTGAATGAGACATAGGCACGGCACGCATAATTTGGACATGAATAACATGGTACGCAACAACTCGACGCCGCCAATACGGCGCCGGGACCATTTGGCGCCAAGACCATACGAAGCCAGGTATGGCAAAAAAACTAGGCTTACAGAATGAGGCCAAAGGTGAACCTACCGCACAACCTAAGCTTAATTATCATCTGAAAGGTGAATCCGAGCGCCGAGTTGTCTTCGTCGCTTCACGAAAAATTCAAACCACGTCTGAATTGCCAGCTAAACAGGCTTACCAGGCTCCTAGAGCAATTTTTAGACGCGTTTGACCTACCCCCAAAATAGCCATTTACCAAATTCACTGGGTGCCAAGTTGACACGTACGGTACTTGATGTACCGCAGACTTCCCCAACCTTTGACCCTCGCCACTTCACCGATAAATTCTTTAGTTCTAAACTTCCACTAGATCTTGCAGCGATTGAATTGCGGCATATCTGATATGCAGTCGTGAATATTCTGCTTTTCCACGCGTTTCCTAAGAATTGAACTCTCTATTCAAAGCGGTCAGCAGGTAAAATGTCGTTTGGTTCAAGTTGCACTAATTGCTTCGTGGAACGAGGAACTCTAAAGGCTACAATTAGGATGCAAGAAACAAATTCTATTAATATCGGTCAAGTTCGGGTCAATCTGTGATTGTGCTCTGAGCTTCCGCTGAAACGCTAAATGAATTAACCCCAAAACAGCTGGTTTTCTAGAAGCACAACCGTCTGATACCTATTTACGAACATAATCTTGGAGTTAATTTGGAGGCACAATTTCACAAGTTCTTGACGCAAAAAACGCTACTGGGGAAGCTAGATACACTGAACAGCTGAAGCTTCGCGTTGATTCATCACGAAGGGCGAGCGCCTTTGCAATAGAATTAAACGAGCAAAGACCAAGAGTCAAAGGCTTGTAAAAGAGAGTTTAGTCTTTTTTTAGGCATTTACAGCCGAAAACCAAACAAACATGTCTCCAAATGAACACAAATTTGCTGCGTCCACAACACTGTTATGACGTTACCGCAAACGACACCACCGACAAGTTTGATATGCCAAAAACTACTCAAAGCACCCTATGTCATGTTTAAGCTGAGCTTGGCATGCGGCCCGCCAAGCAATCCAAAGCTTGATAAGCTAGAGAAATAGGCTTAAAAACTAAGGCACTTAAACGCTTTTCTCGTAAATGAATTTTGCGGTAATGACGTTTGCGGTAATGTCGTCGCGGTAATGTCGGATCGCCGTCCACACTACGAAAATTCACATTTCACCATCGAGGTCGCAAGGGTCGAATTAGTAAACAAAATTTCAGAAAAATGGGACCTTTTTGGGGCGATGTCCCTTTAGGAATCAACGTGGCAAAGTTCGCAAAGAACATTTCTTGTAGATAAATTATTGTCAAGGATTCCGTTCTTTCGTCGTTGGTCCTAGTCATACAGTAATTAGTAACAGTTCATTCAATTCCAATTGATTAAAAATCTCGATTTAATTTTAATTTTTTTTAATTTTAAATTTATTTTAATTTTTTAAAAGTATTAATTTGAATCAGGCGTTCTCGTGGTACCATTCGCATGGACCCGGAATTGCTATTCAAGAGGACTTGAAGATTATGTCATTTGGTGATTGAAAACTCACGAAACTTCCCACAGAGTACAGGAACTAAGAAGGAATGCGGGAAAACAACAAAAAAACGCGTTTTTATTTATTGCTGCCTAAAGGCGGGAGGGTAGGTCGGCTGCCCTTACGCGTCCATAGCTACCAAAAATACAGTATATCGTCAAATGTTATCAGTTTTATGAGTTTTCGCGGTGTTCAAGTGGTTATGTTCTCCAACTCAAATATGAAACAAACAACCCAAAAGTCTGTAGACTGGAAAATTCAGCTAGGATAACAAATGAAGCCACTTTTTGGCAAATTGGTGAATTTGTGGTTCAGCGGTTAAAGGATTTGCGCGACAGCGCCGGGAATCAACATGAGTTGGCAAGTCAGCCGTGCAGTATACGGTAGATCTGGTTGGTTCGGGCAATTATTGTCGAATTGAAATCGAACGTCACTTTGCAAAGTTCGCACGTTTAAACGCGCGCGCTGAAATGTTACTGACTGGCGTTTTCAACGTAAAATGCCTCTCGGCGCTTGTTATCTCCTGTGATCGATGGTTTTCGGCTGTGGAGAGACCAGTTCGCTCAAAATTAAACGCTAAATATAGATAGACGTCGCTATAAAATCAGATTTTGCAGAAATTTGCAACAAAGCATAGAATATGTTGCCTTGATAGACCCGAGTGTGGAATTGTACGTTGCAAACGCCAACCGCGTCCAGCAACATATCAGCGCGCTCGTTCGAACATGCGAACTTTACAAAGTGACGTTCGATTTCAATACGTGAATATGAATGGTTTTAAAGACGCTAAAATGGCGCTGTTTTCAGTCACAAATTAATACAGCAAAAAATCCAATCAGGAGCCTCAAAATTTTGAATTCATGTTATACTAGAGCGCTCGTTGGTTTTTTTAAATCATTTTTTTTGACTAAATCGTTCTATTCTTTGATTCTGTGCCGGCTCATTTCCGGGTAATTTGATGCAAGCGCACACATTTGGAGCATCAGAACCACCGAAAAAATGCATTTCAACGCATAAAACAGCTAAACAGTCGTTTTTTAATTTCGGGGTTAGAGAATAAAGCGTTTAAAAATCTACGGCCAGACTTGGTCCTTGAGGCCCTGTTAACAATCCGTGTTTTAGTGGTCAATCAGCAAAGCTTCGAAACTAACGTATGCGAGAAAGCAGTAAACATCTACGCTTTAATTGTTAATATGAAGAGCTTTTCCCGTCGGCACAACCGCTTAATTGTAGCAAATCTCAAGGTTACAAATCTAACAATAGTAATAAAACTGTTTTGTATCCCCCGATCTGTTGAACATATTGACTTGTAAAGAGAGACCGCCTGTTCGATTCATAATCCAGACTTGAAAATGCAGATTTTTAAAAGTTAAAAGATTTTAAAGATTCTAAGAGACTGAAAATTGAAAATTCACTCTTTCGCTTTTGGGCGAAGTGTGGCATAGTTTAGGGAAAACTTATTGGGTGATTTTTTAATGCTTGGTTATACCATTCTGACTCAATGACCTCATTGTAAAACGCGATCCAATGTTCCAAAAATAGCTAATTTTGCAAGTTACAGAACTAACAACAAACGAGGGGAGAGTTTGCCGCAAAGTTCATGATAGAAAATTGGTTATTAGCACCTACTGCTCTCCTTAACTAGCAAATCGCAGTGAAAGTTTTTCAATAGCTTTATGCTCTAATCCTTAACGAAACAAACTTGAAATTCAGCTAAAGGACAATGATCTTCATTTCAGGTTCACAGACAATTAACGTTCCACAGTTAAAGCTTCATTTCTTCTCACATAAACCAAAGGTTCCATGGTCAAAGACCGCAATTCCAGAGCCGCTAAAGCTCCAAAAATCCCGCGCTTTTAATTGTCCTCTTCTACAGCTGCTGTTCCCGCCGCCGCCGCCGCCTAATGGTCTCTCAATAATTCAGGCCCTCAACTTCATTGTTCCACGCGCCGCATTTCCGGTCCGCCGCGACGACCACAAACCAATCCCGTCGCCGTCGCCGCCGCCACGAGGAGCTCTTTGCAGGAGCACAAAAATTGGGCCAAATGGGAGGCGCGCTTGTCGAATTAATAAAGGACGTGACTGACGAAGCGATGCTGCGCTTCGCGCTATTAGTGGACGACGAACGTCGACAACGACCACGACGACGAAGAAGAAGCGACGAGAATCGATTTTGTAGTCTCAGGAATAACACAGAATCGAGAATTTCTTCTTCTTCTTCGTGATGAGCTGCTCTGCGCCGGACTGGCGGTGAATTAAAAATAACGCTTTTTGTGGGAAGAGCAAAGCGCGAAACACACGCACGCGAGCAATAACAAAGCCAATGAGACGCGCGCGCGCGAGCGCGAGGAGGAGAACATGGAAAAAGGGAGGTCAGGAAAGGGCTACGCGAGTTGAGAAGTCAGCGGCGGTGGCGGCGAACTACAGAGAGTGATGATGAGGATGATGACAGCGCGTGGCGTGCGTCAACGACGCGCCAATTAGCGCGAATATTTGAGATTGTGACACTCGCGTGTGTTGAATGTTGAGTGTTGGAAGAAGGAGGAAGACGAGCGACGCGAAGAGCAAAGCGGCCAGAATGATCAGAGAGCGGCAAGCTCAATCTCTAATTAATCTCGAAAAATTTGCGCACGCTCGAGTGCGGATGACTTGGCGGTTAGTTGAGCGGCGAAATGAGGGGAAATGAAGGGAGTGGGAGTGAGTGGATAGTTGCTCTTTTCTTTGGGAATTTAGGGATTGTGTGGCTTTTTGAGAGCTCGCTGACCATATTGAGATTAGCAAAATCACCGAAAAATGGCAAAAAATTAATCTTGTGCTTGTTTTTGGAAAATTTGTTTTTTTTTTAACTAAAATGTGCGCCTAAATCTACTAATAAATAAAACTGAACGCGGAATCTGTGTGTTTGTCACGCAATACACTACGCGCTTTCACTCTGTCTGGCGGTGCGCGCGCGACCGGTCGTTCGAGAGTCGCACGAGGGCAAATGATAGCTCAATCGACGCGGAATATTTTTGTGCGCTTTTAAAAATCACACTCACACAGTTCTGAGCTATTTCAGCCAAGAAAATTCCCCGAGAAAATACCAAAATGCCGAATTGGCTCCCGCCGCGTCAAAAAACACAAATATTTTTTCTGCTCTCTGATCGTTTGACTCTCTCGGCGCAGGTGAACGCGCGCGTGTTGGTTTTTGGTTCTTTTGGGGATGAAACACGCACGAATGAGTGAGCACTGAGTGTTTTGGACGTGCGGGGATTGTTTGTGGAACAGATTGGAGCAATCTGAGCTCATGCTGAATCAAACAGAGCCAAAAATGATGAAACCTCGATAAAATCCGATCAAATCGT
Organism: Steinernema feltiae; assembly: GCA_007213375.1. Classification (NCBI taxonomy): domain Eukaryota; kingdom Metazoa; phylum Nematoda; class Chromadorea; order Rhabditida; family Steinernematidae; genus Steinernema; species Steinernema feltiae. The sequence goes on from MQUG01000120.1 coordinate 162,897, forward strand.
TGATTTCGTATGATTTTGATGGATTTTGAGGTCTGCTAGCCCTCAAAACATGGCAGAATGCGTGGGAAACTTCTACAATCAACCTGCAACCAAATCGCATACGAACGTCGCGATATATGCGCACTTCGCCCACCAATCAGCCATGTTCGAATAGCCGAATGGTACCGAGCGCTCATCTCATCTGTCTGGCCAACAGGTGGGTTTGGTGTTCGATGCCGACCGGAGTCTCTGCATTTCTTCATTCTTCGGCCAAAAGGATTGAGAAACGCAGCGTCGTCGGGGTACTGAGGAGCAACTAAAATTGCTCAAAATTAAGCGCGCGCAATAGATCAACATCAACTATATTTTTTGTCGTTTTCAACTTTGAAGCAAGGTGCGAAGCGCCGAACGGATTCACGTAATTGTAAGTGAGTTGCGCGAAGCGCAATTCACCGATGATGGAGGACTCCGAGGAAGCTCCGAGCTCAATTTCCAAAAGCTTTTCAATTTAAACCGCAAGCGTTCACCACGCTAAGCTGAACTTAAAAATAAAAACATTCCATAAAAACATTTGCGCTTCCACATTGCGCTTTGTACCTAGCGTTTAAGCGCGATTCGCGCGCGAAGCCTCCGTTTATGCATAAATACTGAAGCAATAGCGATCGGTCGTTTCAATCCTGACCATCTCAGTACCTGCGTTAACAGTGTGCTTCTCGCAAACGTGTGTGGATACGGTAGGCAACTCTAAATTATTCGTTGCAAGCCTAAAACTCGTCGGAGAGGAATCGTGTGAATTGCCCCATGACTGAGCAGTCATGAAATCATCAATTGAAGCCGCAATTGAAGAGATCGATGAACTCGATCGAACTGTCAGAGTTGCACGAAAACGAAAACTTTAAAACTTCGCAAATCGCAAGACTAGAAAATATTTTTAAAATTAAACCAAAAAATAGTTTAAAACTTCTTTGGATCGTTTACATAGTTGGATTAAATTCGAATGACGCTTTGAAAAAGTGTCATGTGTGAGGTCTTCATGTGGAGCAAGCATTTAAACGCTATTCTCAATTACCGTTGAAAAAAAACAGACGAGAGAGATAATCACACAACCACACGCGCCTTTTTCGAATTTGTAATTCGAATTGAATCCGACAATGTCCGATGGCAATTCCACCTTCAACAAAAGGGTCTTAAGACTGATATTATGAAGTTGATACCTTCAGTTTGAAGCTGCCTTTATCGTCTCCTAAACAACAATGAGTTCCTCCCTCTTGAGAACTCATTTTCCCGAGGATTACACTTTCGGGATCAACATCGCTCAGACCTCCCTCTTTGTAAAACGCGACAAAAACAACCGGAAAATGTCTGTTTTCGAGGGATACTATGACAGCAAACATCAGAGCGTTTAATTCGCTCTTTTGAGAGTAGTTTTGTTAAAGTGCCTCTTACTTAAGGTTACTATTGATAAAGTTGTGGTTGTGATGTCCTGAACGGTCTTTACGGCGTAATTTCGGTTACATTGACTCCAGAGAATGGGGACGAGCCACGTCCTTATCGAGCAAAGGTTTGTCAGTCGACGGATAGTTCGTTTCAGGCGAAGACAAAGACACCAAGGTTGCAACAGAATCACACCGAAAATTGGTTGATTTTCTGCTTGGCTACAGTAGCCAATATGAATTGACCCCATGGAGTAAAGGCTTGGCCGAGCAAATCTACCCAGAAGTCTTTGTCTTTGATCTTCGACAATGCAAAGATGAGTTGGATTTTTTCGATTTACGGGGCGTTGTGACGGACGTTATCTGGCCACATAGCTCCGCTTAACATCACCAAAAGCTTTTGACCTGAAAATTGACTTTGTAACACAATAGAAAAGCCTTGTTTCTAGTCAAGTCAAGCTGTCCTTTGTTGCAACAAAAGTGACCATTCTAACAAATTTTGGGATGAAATTCAAGGATTAGAGTTTGTGACCGTCCTGAGCGATCTTGGCAATATTGATTTGGGTCAGATTGACCATAGGAAATAGAGAAAAGCTAACGATTCGCCGAACAAAAGTTTGTCGATCCACGGATAGCATCTGGGCATCAGTTCCTGGCCCAAAAACAATATGGCATTTTTTGGGTGTTTTTTTAAACAAAGGTCAATTCTTTAACAAAAACCCTTTCAAGTTACACTCCTTTCATAGCTACATCGCCTACGTCTCTGTTTTCATCAACAAAATCATAAACAGCATAAATTGCTAATAGCAATCCTTTTCACTCGCCGAGGACAACATGCGTGCGTGGCGAGTAATTTTCAAAAGATCTTTTAAAACCACATCAACCATTAACTAAACTCAAAAAGACCAAAAATAGACAGAATTGGATAACATTGTGAGGTGCGATCACAGCCGAATGGCCTCAAGAAATCAGGCCGCATAGTTCCGCTTAACAACCGGAGATCATCAAAAGCTCCTGGCCCCAAAAATCCACTTCTAGGAACGATTACAAGAGCGTTGTTCAAAGCCAAACGGACCTGCCTTGGCCTTTTAACAACACCATTGCTTTTAAGTCGTCCTGGCCCACTCCTATCATAACTACATCGCCCACATCTTTATTTCCACCAACAAGATCATAAAGAGCATAATTTCTAAAAGCTACGATTGGGGTAGATGATAGATCAAATAGAGCCAGGTCAAATGGATGCCAATATATGAAAGCGAACGTAAAAAATCAATGGTTTGTTGATCCACGGATAAGAGCGGGGCATCACCGAAAGCTCCTTGCCCAAAAACCGACTAATATGAAGAATTGGACGTTTCTAAGGCGTTTTTTGAGGCCAAAAGGTCACATCTAGCTCTTCTGGGTTCACTCTTATCATAGCTACATTGCCAACGTCTCTGTTTTCACCAACAAGATCATAAACAGCATAAATTGCTAATAGCGCCCCTTTACAGTAGTAGTGCATCAGCAGGGGCCAAATAACTCGACACGCTCATCTCAAATTCACGCGGCGAGGACAACGTGCGTGGCGAGTAATTTTCAAAATATCTTTTAAGACCAGAGACCAAAAAGACCAAAAAGATCGAAATTGACAGAATTGGATGACTGATTTTTTGATGATTGTGAGGTGCGATGGCAGCCAACTGAACTCAGGCCGCATAACTCCGCTTAACAACCGAAAAAGCCCCAAAAATCCACTTCTAGGAACGATTACAATAGCGTTATTTAAAGCCAAACGGACCTACCTTAGCCCTTTAACAACACCATCGCATTTATGTCATTTTGGCCCTTTCTTATCATAGCTACATCGCCTACATTTTCCAAATCATAAACAGCATAAATTGCTAATATCACCCCCTTTACAGTAGTTCAACAGCAGGGGCCAAATAACTCGACACGCTCATCTCAAATTCACTCGCCGAGGACAACGTGCGTGCGTGGCGAGTAATTTGCGAAAGCGAAAGGGTGTGGCACTTAGCTAATTGTGCTCGAATTCGAGCGCTCCACGCGGGACACATTAACTCCACATGGGCGCGTGAGTGTTTACTTGTTTCATGCGTGCGCGTGAGGGCCGACGCCAAGGACTACAACTCACAGAGGGACGATTTAATTAGGCGAGTTCGTTTCGGTCACAAATTCCAGAAACAAATGTGGAATTTGGGGATCTGGAGGGTCCAAGAGCGCGATGCACTTGCAACAAGCGATTGATCATTACGCGTAGATGGCACGCGCAAGCCACGAGGGGTAATTGCTTCGCAGAAATCGACGCTCGATGCGTGAATAAAACACATTTCGCTCGGCAGCAGAATTGCTGATTTGCGAGTTGCGATTTGTTTGCTGAAGCTGACAGGGCAGCCAGGAAGAACCTGGAAGAAGAGACGAAATCAAGAGTATTCTGCAAGGGCTACAGACGACAAAATCTAATTTTTGCGTCAGGCTGTAATGGAAAACGATGGCGCGATTCAGAATTTGATTTGATGTGCTTTCTTTACTTTTCTTAAGACCTAAAGCGGGCGAGTCATTTGGTGTAATTTGATTCTCAAGCATTCCTTAACGGGGAGATCATACTTGAATGGTCATCAAAGGTCAAAATTAAAAGAATAAATGTGAACTGATTGAATGCAGAGCTTGTAAGTCATGTGTTAAGCCATCATAGCAATGAAAGTGAGCAATTCAGCAGTAATAGTCGGTTTGCATGACTAATTCTGCTTTGAACGCATCATCAGATGACCTATGCTGAAGTTAAATTCCACTTTACTCACAGTCTGACATTCTCTGTGTTTCGTATAGTCTATTTCTCGCAAACTTGTGCGCGGATACTGTAAGTGGCCGCAAGTTCCTCGCGACAAGACCGAAACTCTTGCAGCGGAATTGACGGAATCTGCGGATTCCAGAATTTTTTTGTGAAATTCTGACGACTGCATCGTGTTTGCCGACCTCGAGTCGCCCTTGCGCACTCGAGAATGCATCATTTCGAGGCAAACAATCGCACAGTGATGGACTAATCGTCAAAGAGTTTAGCGTTTAAATGCAGAACTGAGTTTTGTTGGTTTCTACAGTTGGTGAGGGTTCAGTTTATGTCGGCGAATACGATGCAGTCGTCAGAATCTCACAAAAATCCTGGAATCCGCAGATTTAGAAGATTCCGCTGCAATGGTTTCGGTCTTGCCACGAGGAACGTGCGGTCATCTACACTAACCGCACACAAGTTTGCGAGAAAAAGATGGCGCGATTCAGGATTTCTGCTTGCTTCTGCACGGCGCTGTTCAACCTACCGCGTACTTTGTTCCTGTTTCATCAGCTCGCGCTTCCTGTTTGTTACTGATAGCACACAAACAAGAACTAAAATTCCGTTTTGTGCCCTACGAACAAAGCGCACGCACGATTCCACGTCTCCCGCTGATAAGAATTGATCGTTTGATCGAGGGAAATGCTCCATATAAACTCTCCCCCACCGACCCAGATGCACTTCTTCGGAATGACTTCCAAGCTCCTCATCTTCACCGCCCTCGTCGCTCTTCTCGCAGCGGTTGGCTCGTCTACAGTAACCCGCCTCTATGACTACCTGATTATTGCAGATCTCGGCCGCTGGTGACAAGGACTGCTTGATTGCGAAGACGTTGGCGTACGTTGAAACTCGCCTAATCCTCGATCCAATCGAGGAAATCACTACGATCCAATGCCCTGGAGTTGACGATTCTCACGCCAAAGCCTATCTCCTCGACGTTCTGGGTGCTTTGAACAAGACCGTCTTTGATCCCTGTAAGATCCCTCAAGTCAAATCAAATCAATGAGAGCTCATCTCCTTGCAGGCTCGCTGTCCCACAGCGTCATCCGCCCCTACGATCCCGTCTGCGATGCGCGCAAATCTCAATTTGCTTCGATCAAGCAGAATCTGCCCGCCATCAGAGCGGGCGCCTCCACTGAGTGCGAGCACAATTGCCCTCCGAACGACTTCATCCAGAAGATTCTCCTCGTGAACATCAACCAGGCCACCATCGCTGTCACAGAGCGCATGTAACCGCATTTTGTGATTTATCTGACTTTATGACTTTTAAATACAATTTCACGCATCAGACTCGCCGTGCAAGTACTCTCTTGTAGTCGCTCGCCTTGAAAAGAATACCACGCGAGATTTTAGGGTGTTAATTTACTACAATAACAACCAAATAAAGATTAAAGGGACACCCCAAAAGGGTGTTTGATTTTTCTTTTTTTATCAATATTTTTGGAAATTTGGACTTCCCTTATTAATTTGACTCTTCCGACCTCGATGATGAACTCAAAACAACAACGCAACGCAAAAAACAGCTACAAATTAACAAAGAAACAGCTTGAAAACAGCAAAAAAACAAGCAGAATTCGGTAAAATTCAGTCAAAATCTACTATGTCGCGTCACATGTCGCCAGTCAAGTCACATGTCGCCAATCGGCTCCAAATTGCACACAATCATGCATTCACCCATTGCGAAGGTCAGCGCAGACTCTGTTTGCAATTTAAATCTTCATGAAAGATTTGCAGGCGGAACACGTGGAACTCAACATCTTCTTGCCGGACACCAAGCATTTTCTTGCATAATCCAGACTTGCATAAAGCCATCACTCTACTTACAAAATCACCAGAGAGGGTCCTCGCTGTTTGGCGCCTGTAAAACTCTATTTACTGCCACACTAGTTTCTTCAAAACAAAAAGAGCAATGCGACAGAAAAAAGACTGAAAAGGCGATGCGCTTGTGCTTCATAAACGTTATAGTTTACACGGATGTTCGTCACTCGATTGAACTATCATGGACCGTGTGCCCCTTTTACTTATCGACCACGTCTGTCATCAACTGAAATTAATAGCGATGAGTCAAGTCGCGCAGCTCTCCGGCAACTGGTCGACAACTGGCTCTGTGCATGACGAGAAACGTCGCGATTTGGATTTTGTATGTAAAGTGGAAGGTGAGAGTGTCAGCTACTGCTTCTTGTATGCGAACGGATTGCACGATTCGCTCAGACTGACCGTCAGAGAACTCAATTTGGCATACGACAAAATCACACATGTTGCAAGTGGCTGGAAGTTTTTAGTGTCTTCTAGTACAACTCACCAAGTGTCGCTGGACGAAATTAAACGCGACGTCCTTCCAATCGTCGCGCTTCTCACATCAAACTGTTACATTGAGTACGCAGGCCCGGTGGAGAGCGGACAAAGTCAGCTCTTCTTTCAAGCGTTCAAAAAGTGCCCCGGATTTGTCTCAATCAGTGGCGAAACACAGAGCCTCGAGGAGATTGATTTTCTCGCGCAGCAAGTTGACTACGGTAACATAAAGGAGATTTTCCTGTCGAGGGGCGAAAGGTCGCTGCACGAGAACGAGAAACTCGCCGAAACGCTCGAAAGATTTGTACGCTCAACGAGATTCCATTATCTGAGTGCTCGTGGACCGCTGCCAAACGACTTTAAGATGATGGCGCTGTTCCTGGAGCGCGCTCTTGCCGGTAAACTGAAGAGCGGAGCAACCATTTCGTTTCAAAACGCAAGTTTCAGTAATAGTAGGCTCTATGCGCTGCACCCCGAATGCCGTTTAGAGACGCTTGAAGACGGCTGGCGCATTCCATACTCCCATTTAGGCGTTAAAGTCCCTTATTTCTTATGTTTGCAAGTTGACTCAGTCTTGCAGGAACGTCGGCGCAACCCCGGACAACGACCAGCGCTGCAATCACCCCGTGTTCAAACAGCAGCTGCTTCCACCCAAGCAACTCGTGCAGCTCGCTTCTGGGCGATTCTCAGATGGTTGATGTGCGCGTGTGCGCAAGGATGGCGAATTTTAGAGTGACGCAGCCATTTCAATTTCAGCACCTTTGCATTATCTTCTTAATTGGTAACGGTTTGATTCTGGCATGCCGATGCGAGAAAGCTTTTATAATAATAAATCAGTCTCAGTCTCAAAGGGGGCCGAGATTATCAGATGGGATCGAGAGACAGAGGAGGTCGAGCGAGATTGGAGCGAAATCTACAATTCATAGGAAAACAATCCTCCTGGGAAAAGCGCTTAAAGTCTCTCTTCAACGGTTGACGGATTCAAGGAGAATTCTTCGACTTTATCCGTTTGCTCGCGTCGCTGGCGTCCTTGTGTTGATTGGTCCTCTGTTCGAGGAGAACCGACGGGCATTGTGGAGGCCTCAATGTGACAGGCCTAGTGGAGATTTCGATTCGCTGCATGCGATGACTGACCGGAGGTCGCTGCTGAGCTCTGGGGCCTTCCAGGTTTATTGCGCTTTGCGGGTTTGGTCTTGCTCGGGACAACAAGTTTGCAATAGCAACTCAACCGTCCTGAACGCTGAGTTCTCCGCTCTTAGACGGAGCCTTGGAGCATCAATGTTCTCGAGTTGATCTTTGACCTCTCGGAGGCTGAATTTTCCTTTTTGATTTTTCCAGTTTTTCGCAATGAATTACGATAAATTCTAAAGGAGTTGCAACTCGCCCAAGGTGTCAAAGCTCACGAACAGGCTTCGAGTCCACAAGTTCGACTTCATTTGCCGAAAGGACGATCGATTGATCGCCTAAACAAAGAACATTTAAAACAAAATCTTACTTTGACGGCTAAATTTGATGATGGTCTGAAAAATCGATCAGATAGCGTATTTCCACTGTTATTGAGAATGACTGCCCGGAGCCTACAAAAAAGAGCCCGCACGAGCCGACCACACAGTCGACTTTCGGTACAATTCGATACACCCTCACACCCACGTTCTTACTCTCTCTTTCTCCCTCTGAAAAAATGTGGTGGTAGTGACGTCATGTGCGGCCAGAGAGGCGTGACGCGGCCGCCGCCGACAGGCGGGCGGTAGGGGTGATAATTACCCAAGTATCTGAAATTACACGCCAAATGAGTGATGCAAGCGGCGAGTCGCTCCTCACGATAGAAACACTCACGATATCTCGATGACTTGAAAGAAGCTCATCGGCCAATCGGACTTTAAAAAACGGTGTGATTTTTTGAGGATTTCCTTTCACAATTGCTCAACCGATATCTATTGTTCCAAATAGCCAGGATGCGGGGAAGATGAGCGTCTACTCTGATCAAATTAGTGCTCTTTTCGGTCTCTTATCAGGCACGCCTCATTCTGTCATAAACTACGTTTATTTACAACCGCGACGTGTGCGTCAACCGGATCTATTTACACGTGTATCACCAATTCCGCGTGCAGCTGCTTTTACAATCCGGGATCCGTCGTTTCGTTGAGCATGTCTTCTACCAGCTGGAGGAGAAATCGGTGCCTGTCCGTATCGCGGAGCCGTTGCAAACGGGAGATTGCGATCAATTCGAGATGATCCAAAATCTCCTTTTTTGATGACAAATCCAGTTGATTTGTCATTACAAAAAATTGTGGGTAATTGCACGGGTCCTTGTCGCCATGACGGCCGAAGTGCGATTTTTCGTCGGCCATTTCGTTTTCAATCTGCCTCCTGCAGGCCTCACTCGTTATCCACAGTTCATCATAAATCCGCAATATCACATTTGTGACAGCGCGAATTTTGGCGACGAGGCGGTTGCTGTTCCATTCGGCTTCCATATTAACGCTTAGCGGTCAACCTTCTTCGTTGGTGATGGCTTTGCGCCAGATAGGAGGCAGTTTCTGCTCGTTGTTTACACGTTTTTGTAAGCGGTGCAACAAATTAAGCATCGTTTCTAGACCGCAATGTCTGATGAGTTGTTCGAAAGAATAAAACAATTTTGTTGTTTGCATTTCTGAAATGAATCAGCTCAGCTCAGAATCAATCAGAAATATCAGCTAATATCAAAGAGAAATTAAAAGAAAAACTAACTTTTTGTCTTACAAGATCAGGCAACCGTTTAAGACAATTTTATTTATGCGAACGCCGACTATTAAAATTCTGTTGACACTTTATTAGCGAAAGCAAAATTACAAACGAGATGATGAAGATTAACGGCTAGTGAGTAGCGGTTGGGAGTGAAGAGAAAAACCGTAGAAGTAGTCAGAGGTTGTGCGAGAGTTCGACAAACAACAGCGCTCTATTCCATTCAAAGAATGGAGTAGGCTTTGTCGGAGCTCCGACAGGAGGCCTACAGCATCGGTAACCTAAAAAAAAAGTCGACCTACAGACGTCTTTCGGGAACGTAATAAGTTTCCGTCCAAACAGGAAACAATTCTTCGTTGGTGATAGCTTTGCGCCAGATAGGAGGCAGTTCGCGCTCGTTGTTTACACGTTTTCGTAAGCGGTGCAACAAATTAAGCATCGTTTCTAGACCGCAATGTTTGATGAGTTGTTCGAACGAATAAAACAATTTTGTTGTTTGCTTTTCTGAAATGAATCAGCTCAGCTCAGAATCAATCAGAAATATCAGCTAATATCAAAGAGAAATTAAAAGAAAAACTAACTTTTTGTCTTACAAGATCGTTTTGTTGGATTAAAATGAAGAGATTGCGTTAGCGTGAAATAAGGAGGTGAATAAATCCTTATGCGCTCAATGCTGGCTTCAACTTCTTTGGTGGCCATTTCCGCAAGTTTCTCCATTCTTTCCAGGATGACGGCTTCCACTACGGACATCTTCGTTGTCTTTTCTGAAAGTACGGTTTATTAAAAAATCAGTAAAACGAGAATAGCTAAGGAATGATATGAATGAGGACGCGCGTTGCTCTTTTATAGTGTGCAAAAACTAGGAAACCAGTGATCAAAGGGGAGGACCATTCCAGGTTGTAAAAGCAGCTGCACGCAGAATTGGTGATACGCGTGCGAATAGATCCGGTTGACACACACGTCGCGGTTGTAAATAAACGTAGTTTATGACAGAATGAGGCGTGCCTGATAAGAGACCGAAAAGAGCACTAATTTGATCAGAGTAGACGCTCATCTTCCCCGCATCCTGGCCATTTGGAACAATAGATATCGGTTGAGCCAATTGTGAAAGGAAATCCTCAAAAAATCACACCAATTATCACTCTCATCTCTAATTTATTATCTCAACGTGCATACAATTAACGGATGAAGAGCTAGCATTTTCACAACATATCAATTTACAATGAGACGGTGTGTCTTAAGGGTTTGGCCCGAAGTCGTCGATCGCGCGGAGTCAACTCGTGGAGTGGTCTTTCATCTTGTAAATGATCCCAATTGTCCACAAACGTGGGATTGGGTGACGATTCCAGCCGCCTGATGGTAGTGCGCGGCCAATCGATCCAAACGGCTTCGTTGCAGCGTTACCAAAGAGGACAAGTCGTTTCGTTCAGCATGAGTTCTACCAGCTGGAGAAATTGTTGCCTGTCTGCAGCTAAGCTTGTCTGTGATTCCTTTCTTTAACTGGAACATTTGCTGATTTGTTGATTATTGAAATACGCGACTTACATCATTCGAGAATGCTGACGAATCACAAACAATGAAATGGCCTGTGTGCGACAACCACACTGCAAGAATCCAAAATGACTGCACTCTGCCACTCACTTCAAAATGCAGATAAACAGGCGCATTTTTGAGGGCTAATCGTTCACGTTGATCTTCGTGAAACGCGGCTGGCATGTCGTTTTCCACCACTCGTATGTACTTGTTGTCTTTGTTGAAGATAGTGTCCTATATGTTAGCATTTAAAAGCAATTCTTCCATGACTTCATCGTCATCAACTTCATCCACAAACGTAGACGGCAAAAGCATATCCATTTTGAGATCATTCTGTTCTTAAAAAGGACGATTGGACACTGAGTTCGCGCTGGCGATGAAAGACTTACTTGTTTTGAAGAAGGACGCTCGTGGTCGCGCGATTGTGTGGAATAATCATTTCTCTCCTCTGATTTCTCTGACAAATTGAAGCCGAATTCAATGCGTAAACTGATGGCATTGTTTGTTTGAAACTACAGTAATCTGCAAGCTTTTCACAGCAAGGAAAAGCTGTGAAACCCAGTCAGGAGAAGCATACAGTATTGGTTTCGACGAGTACAGTAGGCGTATGCGCGGGGGCCTCTTTGGCTGATGTAGCTGGTCGTTCTTCTTCTTCACCATCACGATGGTGAAGAAGAAGAACGATCGATATCTCAAGACCGTTTTTTTTTATTTGTAACTGAAGATGACCAAACGGTCGCGACTGTTATTGGCGCTGTTATCACTAACTGCCTTTACCACACGATTGTTCTGCCCCGCTGAAGCAGCAAATAGCGTCTCTGTACATATAATTCAATTTTTCTTGCTACAATGAAAGTGCGCTGTATTGTTAATCTTACTTATGCGATCCTCGGACATTTGTTTTTCGCGAGATGAGGAGTTCTGATTGAGTTCCGTGTAGTGCCGAATTGAATTCAAAAATTGCGCCAACGGGTTGGTGTGGTGCAGGGCTGAAGCGGCTAGGCGGGAGGGCAGGCAGAGGTCAGAGAGCCAACGTCTGACCGACTAACTCTTTCGGCTGCACCTAACACTCCGCCTCCCTGTCCAGGCGATGCAGATCGCAGTCAGGGCAGCGCTCCGATACAAGCCCCGCCTGATCGCCACCGGTACATAGGCCGGGCGCACTACCGCAACCAGGCCGGCGCTCTCGACCAATTCATGTGCTAATAAACCTGCTGTCCTAATCCATCAACCCCAGAACCCCACGCGCGTTCCCAGAGTCAATCGTTCTCCCACGGGGGCTTACGTACGTCACTGGTTTTCTCTGTACGTCTGGTTGTTTTTTCAACAGTGATTGCGGATCTCTGCTTTTTGCTTGAAGACGAAAGACACCTGCAATGTAACCACATTTCAACGCACAATATAGCTCGCGGTGACAGTGTGTCAACGCGAACGTCCTCATTTGGAGAGCAATTTCAGATGCTTGGGTAATTATCACCTCTACCGTAATCTCTGTCGAACTGCGCTGAGCGCCGTATTCAACAAAAAGTAAGTCTTTGTGAACGGAAATGATTCAAGATCTTGTTTTAGAGTTGTGGTTCAGATCACACGATGTCCGAAGAGTGCGCAATTATTGGTCGATTAAAGGCCAAATCGCTTAAAGAGGTAAATACTCTTAGTTATTGCACGCTTAAACGCTGCGCTTAAACAAATCCCTTTGTCGATAATCAGATGAGCCGTCTAGCAATGAGTCTATCGAACAATTGAGATCTGTCTAGCAATGAATCTGTCTAGGAATGAACTTCTCGCTGCGTTGCGGGGATCCTTGCGCGTTAGTTTTAAGAATTGACCAAAACTAACGTTAATTTATCATTTTCTGCTCTTTTCAGGTTCACTTGTTTCCAATCGGCTCAATTCCAGCGTACAAGTTTCCCGTATGAAACGGAATTAATCAATGTTACGGATTGGGAACAAATGCGGAAATTGTAACGATATGTGTCAACACAACGAGAAATCGCGCTCGACGTAGAAGTAAACCAATTTTAGGCACATTTTATAAGCATTAAATTTTAGGCCACGCGTCACTACGTAACTCTCGTTCAATTGTCCACGCGGCAATATGACTTCATCCTTGACCCATTGTACTTACTGTGAGTACAATGGAGACGCTGAAAGAAGTAATGGCGAACGAAGCCATCGTCAAGGCTTAGGCTTCCCGTTGGATCTCCTCTGTTACCCAAATGAAGTTGTGGAGAACTGGGAGTATAGACGTCCCGCTCGACCGCCCTGGGAACGTCTCGTCCCGAAGCCATGCGAAATTGGCGCCTCTAAGAGAACTGCTGCCTGCGCCATCACTGGATTTCCCCAAATGTGGGCCTTTGAAAGTATGCCTTTCGAAATCAAAAGCTTAATCAAGTATTGTAAGCAATTTTAGAACGAAAACAAATGCACAATCGGACGAAGACTGTTCTTCTGAGCTGAGAGCACTAGGCTCTCATCGTCAGATGAGGATAAAGTCATCCCCCCCAAAGCGTCCTCAGAGGAAGCGGATCCTGGAATCTACACGAAATAACGATTGATGTTGATCTAATGAAAGACTTTGTTGATTTGTTTAATAAAAATGTTAATTTCTAAAATTTTGCACGTGCGCGCGGTGCGTGCACTCATTGGTAGCGCACTTGTTTGTTGTGTGCGGTGTCTGTGAGTTCAACTCCACCATTGCTGTTACCAGATTAAAAAATCACGTGTAAAACGATCGAAAACGTGCGAAAAAAAAGATTTTTTCGTTGTGCGGAATTTTGTGAGTTAGGAATATCGCAGTAATGACGATTGCGCTAGCGACGTTCGCGGCAATCTCGGGACACCGTTGCAATACTTTAATTCACTTTAATTATTAACTCATTAACTTTATTAATGCAAGAAGAATTACAAAATTACAAAATCTTCAAAGTCTTCAAAAACAGCTGATCACGATTGAAAGCCTAAGCTTCGCTTTCGCGGAGCTCTGTTCTCTGTTGATTCTTGATGCCGTCGTTGGGTGGCAGCTGGCTGATTAAACGTGCGTGTTCAGCCAGCAAAAATTTCCAACTCCTCAAATTTCCAACCCGAAGTGAAGCACACGACAAGATTTGAGTTTGGAATCCGCCAACCGAGCTCCTCCGATTGTACACGACACTCCTGGTAGAGATCGTAGAGTCGGTGTCTATCAAACCCCAAGTTATCTATCCTAATCTTCGCTCCCTCCTTCAGTTCGCCCGCAAGAGCGCGTTCCAGGAACAGCGCATACAGCTCGTAGTCGTTTGGCACCGGTCCGGGAGCCTGCAGATGATGGAATCTCGCTGAACGTACAAAACGTTCAAATAGTTCAGCGAGTTCTTCCGGCTTCCGCTTCACGTCGCCGGGTCCTAGATTAATCGATTCGACGGTTCCGTATTCGAGTTGTTGTGCGATTAGATCGCACGTGTCTGGGCCCTGGAAGCCCTTTATCGAAACAAAACGCATGCTGTTTATGGACGCGGTGAAGTCTTCTCTGAGTTTTTCTGAGTTGACAAACTGAAAGTGGCAGTTTGCTACGAGAGACGCGACAGTTGGAAAGATGCTCCGTTGAAAATCGTCCAGTGGAGCTGCAATGGTTTCTGCGTGCACCAGGCCAATCTGAAAGCTAACGATCCTGTCGTATTTCAAATCAAGATCTTTTACATCCACATTGGAAGCCCACCGGTCAAAAGTGGTCAACACATCGGAACAGCGGTACTCGTGAATCTGGCGGTACCGTGCGCATAAGAATTCTAGGTTGCGCCGTTTAGCCTGATGCACGAGGCCAACTGCCGACCAGAAGCCGGAGGAGAGCTGCGTGATTTGATCGAACAACTCCAGTTGCAGTTGATGGCAGACGGAATCGACAAAGAGAAACGGCGTTGAATCCATGTTGAGAGGTGCAGAATGGTAAAATGAGGGCGACATTAATGGGCCACAAGCAATCCATCACGCATCGCTTGCGTCGCATCGCATCGCTTTCAATTGCGTGCATTACCGGGACACGACGTTTCCGCGCAAACCGTTACCGTGCGCTAAGATGTTCGGACTGTGTTGTTATCGGATTAAATTTGAATGACGGATTCAAAAAACGCGCATTTGCAGAGTATTTGCAGAAATTTTCGATTTCGTGTTTGTTTATTTAATTCGATTTTTTTTAGAAGATTTGGTGCTTTTCGACAAGAAGCCATGGGTTAATTCAGTAGAGAAATTCGCGGATTTTCGACTTCGACAGTTGGAGTCTCCGCAGGGAGCTGCATTTGTCAAGAAACTCGATACCACAATGGCGGTCTTCGACCGCATCCTCGAGAATAATTCGTACGCTGTGTGCGCGACACTTTTCGTGTTTGCAGGTCGGAAAAAATCGCCATTTCATTCAACGGTGGAAAGGATTGCACTGTTCTGCTCCAACTACTGCGAATTAAATTTGACGAGGGAGACAATTCATTAAAGGGACACGGACATCGCCCCCAAATGGTCTCCGACAGCTCACAATCAGTCCAAAGATATAAAGTTAATAGGGATCCTACATTTATTGAAAAAATCAGTGGTCTCATAGCGATTGGATTGCGGCACATATGATCTGCATACGGTCGCTCATTGACCGGTATTGGCGACTCGGCCGCTATCTGACTATTTCCGGCTGTTTCACGTGATTCTGATGGCACGAGCGTTCATCGCCACCTCGAATTGGTCCAAAACGCCCCAGGAAACACAGAATTGAAGCCGTTCGACTGACAAAAGCAAAAAATCGCGCCAAAGTCGACCCGACAATCGTGAATGTTCGTCGTTTCTCCATTCAGCCACAATTCCATGTTTCCTGGGGTGTTTTGGACCAATTTGAGGTCGCGAGGAACGCTCATGCCATCAGAATCGCTGAAAACGGCCAAAAATGGCCAGAAAACGGCCAAGTCCTCGAAAATCCAATCGCTGTGAGACCACTGATTTTCCAGTAAATGTAGGATCCCCATTAGCTTTTATAACTGAGGACTGAGCTAACCTACAAAAATTCTGTAAGCGCCATCTTGGTGGGAAGGGTCGAAAATGGGGGGATAGACGAAATTTCAGAAAAATCGGAGACCATTTGGGGGCGATGTCCGTGTCCCTTTAACGTGTTTGTCTGAATGCCAAGTTTGAGGAAATTTGGCGCGAATACGAAGATCAACGGATTCCACATTCTTTGCGGTGATGAATTTTCCAAAATGGCTGATTTCATCACCAAAGTCGCCTCTTTGTATAACGTTGAAATGCGCGAGTACGCCGGTCTTCTGAAGCTGGGAATTGATACGCTGAAAAGGGACCAACCTCTTGTGGACGCGGTCTTTATGGGAAGCCGTTCCACAGTTATTTAACCAGAACGACTGTCTGACTATAATTATTTGCCGAAACAGATCCACGGGGAAGATTCGTGAAAAGCAAATGCGAGCGAACTGACGAAGGATGGCCGGACTTGCTACGAGTAAGACTTAGATTTTACAGTATCACTGGAATTATCAGTTTCCAGGTTTGCCCTGTGCTCGACTGGAGCTACTCTGAAGTGTGCACTCTGCTGCGCGGTTTTTGCGTACCTTATTGTAGGCTCTATGATGAGGGGTTCACTTCATTGGGTGACAAATCGCGAACGAAACCGAACCCTGCACTCGAGGTCGAGGGTCAGCCAGGAGCCTTCAGACAGCTTAAATGTCGTCGTTCTCACTATCTATCTAACAATCTAGGGGAAGTTCAGTCGTCAAGGTCGTCGCCGTGTTCCCCCGAGCAGATCTTTTTTCTTGCGGATGACCCCAACCTGTAGAATGGCTGGCTAAATCCGTTTATTGTTTACATAGAGCAGTTTATATAGAGCAGGCGAGGCACGGCGGGGGAGGGGAATAGTGAACAACACGAGGAGGAAAACAACAGATGTCCAACACAACCGATGGTCAAGTACGGACCGTTAAATTTGCTGTTATCGAGACTCAGGAATAGAAGCACGCAAGGTTCATGAAAGGCTGGTCCAACGTGCCCGACAACAACAACAAACAAGTGCAGTGTAAGGGCATTGAGATTGCAGCCGCTTTGGAAGAGCTCAATAAAACCTGGCTGCGTTGTTTTTCCGATCGACAGATTGTCGAACTCATTGATCCGGAGTAGGCAGCCGCCCTGCATCATCGCCTCCGCCATTCCGTGCATGCATGCCCATTCTTCCTGCTCATCTTCATCGTCATCCCTAAAAAAAGCCGCTTACAATGTTCTAACCTCAAATTGCACTTTTTCTTGACGTAGCTGACCAGCTGGTTAGAGCGGTTCTGCCCTCCAGGTTTCCTTCCAACTTCCAACGAGTGGTTTGACTCAAACCGCTCGTCAGTTGCTTCAAAACAAATGAAGAAGAAACTCACGTTCAATTAAAGAAGACGCTCAGCGGAGGTCGACATTGTTGACTGTAGGTTTGAATTACCCAAGCATCTGAAAAACAAGCGTTTAAAACAAAAACAAGCATAAGACAGAGCATCTTCCATCGATGGACGCCAGCGGAGAAGCGTTACCAACGAGGATCACTTCAAAAAACGGATCGATAGCGTCTCCGCTTGTTGTTTACCCACTCGAGCGAATGACAAAAACAAAAACAAGTGCTTAGCATAGGACAGAGCGTCTTCCATTGAGCGCCGCTGCCAATCAAAAGTAACGCCAATGGGGACGACGCGAGCGGAGAGAACTGCGGAGAGCCTGCCCATCGACGAGCACCGCAAACAACCGATCGATAGCGTCGCCACTTGTTGTTTTGCCCACAAGAGCGAATGACATTCCGCTCTGTTTGTGTTTGAAAGTCAGTCAGCGACTGGATTCACTGACTTGTTGGCAGCTGGCGAAATCAGCGCGAAATCTCGATGGTGAAATCAGAATTCTTGTAGAACATCATACATAGTATTGAGCTACAAAACGTACCGTACCAATCTAGACCAATTTGAGGTCGCGAAGAGAGCTCAGGCCATCAGAATCACTCGAAACGACCGAAAATGGTCATTTCCGGCAAATAACGGTCAATCGGTCTGATTGACGACAGAATCCTACAACGAACCTTTTATTGCCGGAATGAATTGCGATGAGCAGCATTCGACAATGCTTCTCGCATCGTAGCTAAGACATAAGCCTCTTTGGTTGTCTATGTGAGCTGCACGCGAATCACCCGTTGGTTCAACCTCAATCGATCTACACATGGAGCGTCTTCAATCAAATGTTAGTTGATCGGCAGCAACTGGACATTAATATTTGCTTATTTTAGAAGTGTCTTCAACAACGATAGCGCCATAAATTTCGTTACGCTAAGGGCGGTGTTGGTTTGGCTCTAGTTTAGTTGGTTTTGGAGCAAAACTTGTTTTTTAGATGCTTTCGCACGAGATGGACACTACAAAGCAGACATGGGATCGTTGTTAAGCTTCCAAAGCAACAGTTTTCCCTACAGGACCACTATTACGTTTGTGGGCGATTGGCAAGTTTGTGCATGTCGTTAAGGAGAGAGACTAGAGAACACCCGACGACCTCCAAAACGTGAAGAATAAACACTGCAAGAACATCGCCACGCAGAACAACAAAATCGTCGGCAAAGGTGATTAGGATCACGGCGTAAGGAGCCACCCTTTAAGCCTTAATCATGCCATTAGACCAATTAGACCAAGTGATGCAACTTTTGCATAAAAAAAACGAGGACGCGATGCACGATTTGATGCCTAGAAACGCGTTATTTGTTGTCAATTGTTGCTTGTTGTCGCGATATTTATGTGCTAAATACAAGGGTTTAACAAACCCAAGTTCGAGATCTCCGATTTAACCGTGTACACCTGGCAATCAGGAACAACGGTTCTACTCGCGAATCGCGGCCAAAAACCAGACTAAACCATTAAGGCAGTCAGCCTAGGCTGAGCTTGACTCTAATTATAGCAAAATAAACAAAAAGCGCTCTAAGCTCAGCTTTGGCTGACTGCCTCACGCTTTTAGTCCAGTTTTTTGACTTGTGAGGCTTTGTAGGGCGCAGAGAGCTAAGTATCGGGTTGCATACCTCAAATCACTATGTCCTTCAATGCAGACAAGTACATTTGGTCAGGCGCCCAATCGTCAAGGACCGAGCAGGAACACCGTAAACGTGGCTGTCAAATAGCTCATTGTCTTATGAAGCGCTCATTGAATCGATATAAAATTTATGAATGAAAAACATGTGCTGTCTGTCACAAAAATCACTACAATGGCAAAACCAATTTTTAACTTTTGTCGCTTTGTTTTGTTAACCTTATGTTGGCCCAAGGAGTTTGATCTGAAAATACCAACAAAACAAAACCGCTCACCGGCCGGCCGGCATCGAGCTGGCATTCACCCATGGCGAATGAGAGTGATCAGTGATCTGTGAGCAGCTGGGCGACAATCTCACGACTTTTGATGATAACAAATCGAACGGACGTAGTTTGAAGCAAAAAACGATCTGCTCTCAAGATTGCGCTCAATCGCAACACTCTCGCGTCGCGCTAGAGGCAAAAAACGCGCGTCGCGGTCGGCGGCAATGGACGGCAGCCGTTATTGATCGATTTGTGGCGGTCAAACGCAATGTTGCAATCTCAACCGCTTGCTTTCAGATGCTTGGCTAATTGAAACTGACCGAAATCACTGTCGATTTGCGCTGAGCGTCTTCTTCAACAAAATGTGAGTTATTCTAATCGGTTTTTTATCTAAAATCGTTTTTTTTTTAAATTTTTTATTCAATATAACTTTTCAAGTCCAATTTGCAAAGAAACAGGCAACTACGCAATCCCTTCTTTTAGCAATTACTCGATGTTTTCAACGTCAAATGTTGCCGGACACAAAATCGATCAGGATGCCAAAGGAACGGGGAATGGCGCCCCCCGTTGTCGACCCTTTTCCACCCAGGTTGATTCGCACGGTTCGGCAAACCATCATGACTCCCGGAGAAGCCATACAACGCGGAATGAAAATAGCTACCGACGCATACGAATTGGCAAATCTGGCGAAAATCAGTCAGGAAGTTCAAAGGTAAGCGAATCAAATAATAGGTAAATCATAGAAATCATTTGCAGCTTGAGAGAGTGCAAAACTGAATTGTTCAGTGGTTACTACACACAAGACGCAAGCAAGCGATTTGAAATGCTATTTGGCGCCACAGTCGAGCAACACTTGTGTTGGTGAGTAGATTGAAAGCCCTAAATTCACATAATTCAAATTCAGGTGTTTTTTATTCAAAGTTTTACTCAAAATGACTTTTAAAATCGAAATTCGACAATTGACAAGGAATCAAAGCAATTTTTGAAATTTTTGAAATCTTAGCACAAAGCAATTTGTGCAAAGACACAAGCTCTTTCGTAGCAGTGATGTTTTGGCGTATAAAGCTAGCGAAATGGGAATATCTTAGAGCGAAAACACAAGAAAAGCTCAAATTATCGGCATCCTAGTGCTGCAAATTGCTATTTTACTTGTTCAACATTCAGTAAAACGTTGTAGTCTGGCTTAAGCCAGACTACAACGGTGAAATTTACCAATAAGCATTAAACGAGATCGATATTAACTTAATTTTGAGACGCTTTTGGAGGACAAAAGCTCTTTCGTAGCAGTGATGTTTTGGAGTATAAGAATATCTGAGAGCATAAACACAGGAAAAGCGCAAAACATCAGCTTCCAAGCCCTGAAAATTGCTGTTTTAATCATTGCATATTGGAGGATCCTACACTTAATCTCGACAGCAACGGTAATCTGAACTACCAGCGAGCACTAAACAAGATTGTGTCGTCTCTGCGTCACTGCAGGCGCTGTTTCTTCATAGAGCTGAGGATTCAGACGGTCGCCATCCATGCACCGCTAACAAACGTGAGATTTTTCAAATCGTTTAATCTCTCAAGTTTGATTTTCAGATTGCGATTGCTTCACCAGCTACTCAATCTTGTATGAAGTGCTACATCGAATCTGCTGCTGATTCGAGAAGAAGATAACAACTATCGAACAGTTCGAAATAAAATGAAGATTCAATGATTTGTAAGTTCAAAGTCTGAAATTTGACTCGTTTGAGCGTCTCTTCACCTCTTCACACCTTCTTTATCGTATCGTGGTCGTGCAGTTCGCTTCAAAACCGGAATTCTTTTACAAATTGCTATAATTGCTGTTTTAAAAGGAATTTGGAGGCCAATTTATAGCATTTTAGGAGCAATTAAAGTGCGATTAAATGCGCATATTGATCAAGCACGTTCGCTACGGTATTGACATAGCAAGAATTTTGCAAAATCGACGGACTGCTGAACTCCTTGGAGCCACCGGCGTGGCTAGTAGATTACAAGATACACGAAGAAGTAGCATATGCGATCTTTCACTGGAAAACAATGAAATCTGTCCACAGAGAAGAACATGGTCAGGGTAATCAGGAATTTTACACGATTTGAAGCTTTGTACAGTAAGATTTTTCAAATATTCTGATCTCTCAAGTTTGCCATTTTAGACCTGAAAATGCTACTGAATCGAGAACAAGATAGATAGCCGACCGATTCGCCGCAACCGAAGCAAAATGGAAAATCGAAACAAGTTGTAAGTTGAAAGTCTGCAATTTGCGTCGTTTGAGCTTCGCCTTTTCAACCTTTTTCATCGTCACATGGTAACCGGAACTCTTTCAGAAATTGCTATTCTTGGAATTGCTGTTTGAAGGGAATTTGGACGCCTATCGTATCACTGGCACAATTCAAAATTGTGAACATTTTAGGAGCAAACTCAATCAACGTGCACACGATTTGTCAAAACATGGCTAGAATTTTGTCTCTTTGGAGCTAACGGTGTTTTGCGTTTTTAAGACCAATTGTTTAGAACATATTATTTTAAATTGATTTTTTTGGAATTTTTTTGGCATTAAATTAGCGAATTCATTATTTTCCTGAGATTTCAAGATATTGATGATTCAAGATTCGATTATTCAAGATTCAAGATTTGAGATATCGATGCATTTTTAAAACAATTTGCGCAACTTAACTCAAATGTTTACCATAGATTTGCTATTAGGCCTTTTTGCGCGTTTTTAGGCCCCGACTGCGCCCCGTTAGAACACTTTGTTTTAAGCGTTTTTATAGTTTACATGATTTGCTTTAAAGACGCTTGATTCAGGATGAAATTAGCTCCAATTCAACATACCTTAGGCGATTTGTCGCTGAAACGGCAGAAAAAGTTTCAAACTCATCTGACCTCCAATCTAACCAAAATCAAGGACTTTGCGGCAGCCACTGAATTGCAAGAACGAGAGGTAGCGATTAACTGTACAGAACTTGACGGAACAATGTTCTATGCGTCCATTAGATCTGGAATTTTAATTTTAAGTTTACATTTAACATTCGTCATGCGTTACCATATGTCCAAAGTCACTTTTTGAAGCAATTTGTGGAAAATGCGAGGGAAATGCCACAAACACCAAACTACTTTACTTTTTTCAAAAAACCGAGTATTATTTTCAGATTTTCAGCGATACCTTGCAGCAGTTAAAGACGAGCGACTAAACAGTGCTCGCTGGCAACGCGAACGCGATTGAATGCGCAAATCTGATCGCGGGGAGTGAGCAGTCAGGAGTGCAGCAAACCGAAAGGTTCGAATATCGATGATTTGTAAGTTTGTAACTATTTGTCTCTTAAAGAGCGCTTGGAGAGCAATGTTCTTTAGTCGCATTGCGCTGCTCCTGGAGTCCTTAGAGCTCAATGTTCACGTCAGTAGATTACTGTTAGTTTAAGTTATTTGAGTTTTGGTGAATTGCAGCAGCAATTAAAGCGTAGAACAAAAGTTAAAGTACGATGGTCTCTCCTGGCAGTACAACAAGTCACTTCAGTCCAACCTTTCCTCTTCACCGTTTTGTCACTTTAGCCACCGAGAGCTTCACTACCAACAATGCGACTGCGATTGAATTCGCAAATCTGATCGCGGGGAGCGAGAGATTATGACTGCAGAAACCCGAAATGTTCGAATATCGATGATTTGTAAGTTTGTATTTTGAGCGCTTTAATCGCATTGCGCTGCTCCTAGAGTCCCTAGAACTCAATGTTTATGGCAGCAGATTACTGTTAGTTTGCGTTGTTTGAATTTTGGTGAAATTGGCGAAAAGGTGACTCGGTAAATTAGCTCAAAAAGCTCAAAAACTTATCTCCTTTATTTTTACCGTGATTCACCTCAAATTCTTTGAGCAGATGAACCCAGCTGATGGACGGCGGACCCTATCGACCCACAAACTTCTCTTTATTCCTTAGAGCACCGTAAACTTGAAGTCATTTCGTTTTCGACTATTCCGAAGGAAACAAAGCAGTTTTTTTCAATTTATTATCTCAAAATAAAGTCAGCGCCCTTTTGTGGTTCCAAAATGTATAGTGATTTTGAACACAAATTACTCTGTACAGAATGCACGGATTTGAGCGATTCAGCGTTCACTCAACTCGTCATCACAAGCAGAACAAATTTGTAAGATGGATTTTTGAGAAATTGCACCTGAGCAGCGAAATTATGAGTTCTTCGAAAAAGCTGCGAAAATCAGTCTATTTTAGTCAAAAATTGAATGTGATTTCTCTTTGCGCAGAATCCACAGATTTGTGCAAATCAAAGTTTGTTCGCCTCCGCGGAATCAGGACAGTAAATTTGTAAGAGGAATTTCCATACAAATCGCTCATTTCCAAGAAAGTGGCCGGTTTTTCAGTTGATATGGACTTTTAATGTGGCCCAACAGTGACTCTGGAACAAGAGGTAGGTGTTTTGAAAGGTTTCCAGTGCTAACAGTTGCTTTTGCCTTCTCAGAACGATAGAAGCGATCAACGGAGGCTTGGAAAAAGGTCACTGATTGAGATGAACGCTGCCCTACTCCACCAAAATGTCACTTGGTCATTGCAGTTAGTTTTTGTTATGTCAAATATGATTTTATGCCCGTTTTCGCCTCTTCAGGCACCGAGCGCTTGACTAGCAGCTGTAATTGATGTACTCCACACATCGATGTCACACCATTGCAGCTGCAGCAGCAAGAGAGAAATCATAACTATCGCGATAAGTTGTAAGTCTCAGATTTTGATTTAAACTTATTATCTAGTCATTTATCCATAGTTCGTTTCTCTCTCGTCTCCCGTTCTCCGATTGCTGCTAGCAGTTGCGATATCGAGTCTTACCGATGAGTTATCGAGTCTTTATGAATCTTCTTATCCTACCTGTCTACGGGGCGATCTGTCTCTCGTCGTACAACTCGAACATTCAACTCAGTCATATCGTTGCTGAACTTTTCATCCCTCTCAGCCGATATTAAGCTTAGAACAGCCATGGGTAAAATACGGTCGTCTTCTGTCTGTACAACAAGTTGTTGAGTGTTTTTAGGGAACAGCGGATGTCTTTCACCCTGGGAACGCGCACGGTTGACAGACTAACAATGACTGAAGAGGACTACCCCTACGATTGAATTGACGCTGAGCCTTGTCGTGATCAAGAAACAGGAAGGTTTAACGAGTTAACCTTTCGTATCTGCGGCTTGATGAGGTCCGGGAACCCAAAAACAACGGTAAAAGGCAAAATACGGTCGTATTCAAACATTGATGAGTATTTTTAGGCTTAGGCGAACAAACGGCGATTGATCCTTGTCGTCGTTATGACACAGAAACGCAGACGATTAATGTAAGAAGCAAATAACAGTTGTCTCGAACCGAGTTTGGAATCAACAAAAATCAATTGTAGTAAGTCGACATTGTGACTTTCATATAATAATCAGCGATATGAACAGTCAAAACTGTTTCCTGCACTTCCGATATTCTCCTCCACAGCTACAGCGCTGTTAGAGCGCCGCCAGAATTCTCCAAACTCAGTTTCCAATACTTTGGCATTACGTCTAGTCTAGTCTTATCGTTGCTCGGCTTCCCTTCCCACTCATTGTAACAACAAGACCTCCTCTGTGTTGATCTTGTTAAACCATTCGATTGTCGTTTCACTCTTTTTGACCGTTCTCCGATTGGTGCTCGCAGTTGCGATTCTCTGATTACTGATGAGTTATCGAGTCTTTAAGTACTTTCTTATCCTACCTGTCTACGGGGCGATCTGTCTCTTGTCATACAATCCGAACAGCCTGTGCAGCGATTGCGGAGAGCGTCTTAGACCGGTCGATGTCAAATGCGACAACTTTTCGAAAGAAATATCACTTTGTTCTTTGACAACTGTGTTCACAAGCTACTGTAATACAATACACGTTAAATCAGCTTTTGTATAGCGAGCAAACTGCTTATATATCCATTAAGATTGAATAGTAAATAGGCACGAAAGGTCGTTTCCATTTTCTTTTCTTCTTCCTTTTCCACTCACTCGATGAGCAAGGAAATGCTTCCGATCCAAGCCGAACCGTAATCGTTCCAATGGCGGCAGATACGCCAGCAACAACAGCATTTCGGTTAAGATGCTCCAGTTAAGCTCGTCATCGCTGTCATTGCCATAAAGTTGTAGAGTCCCATATCGGCAATGAAAATACTGAAGCCTGACCCGCAGCCCACAGGCAAAAAGTCTAAAACTGGTCAAGGTTTTCTGAATTCAAGTAAAGAATAGCTTTGCGCGGTCTCTCTCGAGCCAAGAGTTCTTAAACGTAATTGATCCCTGCAAATAGAACAATCAATACAGCAGCAACTAAAACCACTTACCCACATTTGCGCATAAACTCTGTTGATAGGAACTGATGGCTCACAGGCTCAGTGGAATCGCGTTGAGTTAAAGTCCGTAATGACTGTTGTAAACCCTCCTGCTACAAGGCAGCATGGATCACTCAATCAGCAATTTTCGACGTAAAGCGTGACTGTTCTTGCTTCATTTGGTCCGTAATACTAAAGCAGGAAGGAGCATAAAATCCTATGAATCCTACGCAACCTACCTGCGCTTCTGGGGAAGGCCGAAAACTTCAGTTTAGGACACTCGCCTCCTGCTGGCGAGAGCGCCAAATCGCAACAAATTCAGCAGCGTTTCTAAACAGAAACGCTGCTGGATTTCTTCGCATGAACAGGATTGGGTTGTCGTCCTCATGTCTGAAAGAAGACACAATTAAGAAGAAGAAGTAGTGGACACAACAAACGTTCGGTATCCACTCAGAAACAAACGTAAATATTTAATTTGTATTTTTTACTCTCAAAATTAGCAGTTTTTGAT
This sequence comes from Steinernema feltiae, assembly GCA_007213375.1. Lineage (NCBI taxonomy): Eukaryota > Metazoa > Nematoda > Chromadorea > Rhabditida > Steinernematidae > Steinernema > Steinernema feltiae. Next base: position 188,847 of record MQUG01000120.1, read on the forward strand.
AATTCGGAGCTATTGTATCCACTCAAAAACATACATAAAATCGTATTTTTAAGTCCGAAATTTTGAAGTTTGCGGTAATTCGGTATTTTTTTGAATTTTTAATCACGGAATATGAAGTCACGGTAAATTGGTCTAACGGTAGCCACTCAAATTGGTTTTAACGTCACTAAACATAAGAAAACGACTCACTTTTAATTGAAGATGACGCTCAGCGGAGATCGACATTGTTGACTGTAGGCTTCAATTACCCAAGCATCTGAAAACAAGCGGTTAGCTCAGAACGAGAAGCTCATCGATGATTAATGACTCGATCGATTGGGTCGCGAAATAAGAAAACTTTGAACGTTCGGCTGTCGACGCTTAACAAAGGAAGAACCGATCGATACCGATGCCTCCGTACAGTGCATCCTGCGTGCAATCTCTGCAGTTTTTGCGCACTTAGACTAGAAGCCACGGTGGACAGCGTTTTGCCGCGTTTTTCACAGAGGCATCAAGGCGACAATAGCGAGGCTCGAGTGAGGAACACACAATTTATCGAGAGCGAACGGTCAATCAACCGTGCAGCTCACAGTGTTGGAACGAAGAAGTGACAAAGGGTGAGGGGAACGGGTGCGCTGCGGGCGCACAGAGAGGAAAGTCATAAAACTGACGCCGGCGCGTTATGAGTCAACCGCCGGCGGGTGGCGAGTATGGACTGAACGGCAAAGGGCAATCGGAATAATTATTGCGATGCTCGCGACAGATGCTCATTGCAAACCACTTTCGAGTTGTTTTGCTCCGAAATAGCGTCTTGCACCTTGCACGCTTCACCTTCACCTTGCACGCTACTGTAGTTAAAGGATGGAAGATGGAAGCGCCTCTTCGAGCGTGCGAACCTATTTGGGTCTCAGCCCCCTCTCAGAATCTTTGTAGAAATGATTAAATTCCTTTTAAAACATCAATTAATTCATTTTACGGTGCTGCAAAATCACATGATTCAGATGTTGTTGTCGTCTTCTGATTCAGGACTTCCTTCCGGGCGGCGCTGGTTGCGGTGATATCTGCTCTCTCAGCTCTTTTAGGCATTGCTGGAGAGCCTCTTTCCAGGCAGCCGCTGGCAATTCATTGTTGTTGTGAACGTTGATGGTAATAGGCGCATTCAACTCTTCCACCGTAGTTATTGGCGCCACTTACATTCTGGTTGCCGTTATAGAATTTCGCCCAACGTTATAACTTTCATTTAACTCAAATTACCAATTTGGTCTCCGATCGACTCGGAGCTTACGGTCGACGGCACCAAACAACATACTGAAATGGACTAAACTCCATACACAAAACTGAAAACTAAACTGACTTGTACATTCGGGTCGTTTTTTTGTTTGCAATGCAAAACACCACCGGCATTGATGACTCTTTTCCTTCCACAAGACGTGTATTGTGGAAAGTGTCCGGTAGTGTCATTCCGTTCGGTGAGCACTTCACTAGGAAGGAATGATTGCGAGCAGCATTTGATCTCGCCGACGATGTCGCGGGTTTGCGATCTGCAGTTCACTTCGACACTTGCCGAGGAATCGCCGAGGCCGTCTCCTCCCTCTATGTGCGGAGCTCCGTTCGCGGACAGGTAGAGATGAGTTGGCACTATGCGGAAGGTTCCGTCAAAAGCTATTCTTCGATATTTCTCAAATGTATTTACGGCCGGTAAACCGTTCTGGTTGCCTCCTTTGCAAGCTTGCACCTTGCCCGCCTTCCGCACCTCCTCCTAAGCTCCTTGAGCAGATCGTCCAGCCAAGTCACCGTCAGCAATGCTTTGAGATTCTCCACCTTGACTTTCGTTTGCGGTGATTCACTGAACGCTGATCAAAATCAGGTTTTTTGAACTCAGAAATTGCGTTTAACACTTACGACGCTGCTTCAACGGCCAATCAAAGAGGCACTCGCTGACATAGGCTTCCCAATCGAACTGTGTGACGTTGTGACGCCCAAAATGCAGAGTTTGCACTTGTGACTATGTTAGCTCTTCTAAATCTAAAATATAGAATTATTCGCATGTTTCGTGATAAAAAGGAACTCACTTTTAATTGAAGATGACGCTCAGCGGAGATCGACATTGTTGACTGTAGGCTTCAATTACCCAAGCATCTGAAAACAAGCGGTTAGCTCAGAACGAAACGCATCGACGATAAATGGGTTGATCGATTGGGTCGCGAAAAGAGAAAACTTTGAACGTTTGGCTGTCGACGCGTTAACAAAGGAAGCGAACAAACAAAGGATCGATAGCGATGCTTCCGCGCAGATTGCTGTGAACGCGTGCATCCTCCTGCCTGCAATCTGTGTCGCATGTGCGATCAGTTCTAATGCATCCAATCGTGGCGAGCAATGCCGTGTGAAAAGATTTGAAGCGTTGGCAGCGTTTTGCCGCGTTTTAAACGGAGACATCAAGGCGGCAATAGCAGATGCATGTTGCGGATCGAGTGAGGAACACTCAATTTATCGTCAGTCGACCGTGGCATCAGACCGTGGAAACTAATTGAGACTTATTTATGCCCACTGACAAGGGAAGTACCCGATTTGGCAAGCTCAGATCGGGATGAAATTTTCTATGGGTGCCGATGAGTCCATGAAAACCCCAAAGTTTTGCATCCTACTTTTACATTAACACAAAGTTATCGCTGTTTTTATTTTATCTGGAAGTAATATAAGCATCGCATGCTTCTTTCCACCAAAGAGCAAATAGCGCATTGCCAAATCGCTTGGCTTCCAAACGCTGAAGCCGGGTTCGACCCTCGGCTGGTCATTTCTTTTTTTGTTTTTAAACTTGGCAATCGCAAATTGGGAAATTAACATGACGCTTCTCTTGTGGAGAAAAGCGGGAGAAGCGCAGTTTATGGAGGCTCTGGATCAGCTCCGGATCAACGGTGTCGCGATCTGGTCGGATCAGGCTTTGTGCTCTCGCAGCGCCGGTCTATTACAATCTCTCGGCCATTAGCGCCGCTGTGGGTCTCTCAACCGTGTCGATTCTGAGCTGAAAACGGTGAATTGACGGTAATGTGAGCCACTGTCATCAGTATTCCGTTCTGATAGCTCTGACAGGCGCGGTAGTTGAGAATTCACAAGAGTCATTCAAAGTTCCATTCAATCTCAAACGCTGGACACGCTGCCTGATTTGTCAATTTATACTGTACTGGATTTCCATTTTTTGGCCTGTTTTGCGTTTCTTTCCAATTGGCAACAAATTCGGCGCATTAAACAACAATTTCTATAGGATTTAGTCTAGAGCTAGTAGTAGCTAGTCGCATTCCATTACCGCTTAGACAGTGAGCCTAAGCTGAGCTTGGCGCGAAGCCTGAACGCCCTACGAAGTCGTCTATCAGCGATCAATTCAAAATCATTCTGACCAGAATGAACTCCGCCGCGCCATCACCGTCACAACATGCACATCTCGCAGTCACAAAGCGCCACCTCCTCACGCCAGGGACGCTGCCAGGGGTATTACAGTCAAAGATTGCGCCCGCTGTCGCCATGGATCACATCAAAATTAGTTTATTGCTCAGCGATTCCACAGAGCACGATTGCAAACAGAATTGACCGTTCTGCTTCTGAATAATAGGCTCCGGAAACCGTCATCGGCCATCTAAAGAGAGAATTCAGCTCGAGTGCCGTGTGGGGTACACTCACCACAGCGGCGACCAAGAGAAGCGAGAGGAGAGCGATGGCCTTCATGTTGAACAATTGATGTCGAATGGAGCTTCGACTCTCGGCTGCCGCGATGTTTTGCCGTCGGAACGCGCAATTTGCATATCGTCCACGTGTTCCACGTTGCTCCACAGAGTTGACAACTTTTTGTTGTGACAAAAACATGCTTTTCGCATAATCGGATTACGGTGTTGTTTGAGCGAAGTGGATCAAAACAGAAATAAGGAAAAACGTGGCTCTAGCTTTGACTTTGAACTGTCGCTGTCGACCTGCCTAGGTCAATTCGAGTTCAGTGAATTCACAATAATAATATAAAACTGAGATCTCCTTCAAATACTGTCGGATCACGCGTGAATTGCCCCACGCAGAAAAGGCGGTAAAGTCGTTTTTTACACGTTTTTGTTCGGATTCTCGGCTAAGTTGTGTGTTTTCTGGTGTCTCCTGTCTGTTCCGTTGTAAACAGATTGGAATTCCATCCACTTGGACGTTTAAATGGTCCCAAACGCGCAGAGTGACTGATGCAGAGTGAAATGTCCAGCCGAATTGAATTCAAGACATCCGTGGACATCTGATTTCTCTTTTTATTGCTCAGAACAGCTTGCGAACGACAGAAGACGCCAGAAGAAACTAAAATCAATTTATTAAACGCTGAATTTGTAGCTCAAAAACCTAAAATTTCAATTTTCGAATATCTTCAACTCTTGAAAAGTCAACTGATCGGTTGCTACTTTACTTGGTTGTTTCAAAAATGATTTCCCCCCTTCACTATAAAAACATAGTTGATGATTTTGTACGTCACGTTTAAGGGTCTCAAGTCGACTTTTCAACTCAGGGTTTTTGCTTCGAGACAAATCAGGGTTTTCACTTCTCGACTTTTCAACTCAGGGTTTTTGCTTCGAGACCAAACTCCTTCCGCTTAAATTTCTATTCCTTTGCCTTCCTTGGATATTCGCTCTCCTTCTACTTTCGTTGGATACTCGAACTTCAAACCGAACTTGCGAAAATTCCAAGAAACTCTTTACGGGCCAATGTCCCAAAACTGCAGCAGCACTAACGGGTACATACGGTAATTCCGTAAGAAAGAAAAGCGCCTTGAGACCTAACTTGCAAACAAAAGTAACAAAACCGTCCTTTGCTGAACTGCTTTGCTGAGATCTTTACTTTTAGTTCCCTTTTTCCCTTTTGAAAAACTGCTTTTCTTTTTCGTTCTCTTTTTTATTCTTTACTTCCTTTCCTTCAGTTCTTCCGCCGTTGGTCCTAGTCAAATAATAGAGAACAGGAAATCAATGTATTCAAAATTCAAGATTAATATAACTCACAATCACAGTTATATAGAGGCGCGGATTGCGCGCGCTTCAGCGTTTATAACATATAAAGCAAGACATTATATCAAAAATTGATGTTTGCACCTCAATCGTTATAGGAGAACAGACTAGGACCAACGGCGAAAAAAGGTTAAAGAAAGAGGGAAACAAAATAGTGAAGGAAATTAAAAAAGGTGAAAGTAAAGCTGGTTAGGAAGGAAGAAGGTGAGTGAAAATTGAGGGTTGAAAGAGGAAGAGTAGATTTGCACGATTTCATAGCGGTAAAAGGACATGAATTTGCCAAGATTTGGGCAAATTAATGTCTGTTCAAAATGGTACTGTAGGGCGGGGTACTGTAGCGAGGAGAGGTTTTTGAGGCGTTAAGGGTCAGGAGACCAACGACTCTCTAAGTCGCTACCGAAGGGTGGGGTACTGTAGCGAGGAGAGGCGTTTTAGACGGAGCAGGACATTACGCCGCGAGACATTTCGCCGCCGGACATAATGCCGCGGCCGTCTCGCCGCAGGACTTTAGGCCGCGAGACTGATCGCCGCAAGACAGTACGCCGCGACACTTCGAACTATTCTGACCTTTGAAAGGTGCGAGTGACCATGACATTGTCAACAAGTTTATTTCAACAAACAACAACAATAAAACAATCATTAAAACAATCCTAACAAAAACAACTTAGAAGTCCTCGACGACTATTTAGTCGTCAGCGTCGTCGGACTCGGACTCGCCGTACCTACGGCCTAAGCGGCCGAAGGCGTCCTTGATGACGGCAAGGAGCTGGTGCTCCCCTTCGCCTTCGTGCTCCAAGGCACGGTCGAAGGACGTGGAGATGGCCAAGTCCAAGATCAATTTCTTGAGAGTCTTCAACGGCCCGTCACTGGCTCGTCTCGAGCAGCCGCCGGCCTGAAATTTAAATTATGAGAAAATCCAAAAAAGTCAAACACTCACCAGCTTAGCCAGGCAGAGCTCCTCTCTGCCCAAGCAAAGCTGTTCGATTGCGTCCACGATTTCGCTGCCAAAAAATCTGTGAAAATTCTATTTTAACTACAAAATAAAGATTATAAACCAACGAATTGATGTTGGGATTCTGGGTTGTGATACTCGGCTGTGCTCGAGCTCTTCTAAATCTGAAATAAAGGAAAATCATTATTAGCCGGTTCATGAGATAATGGAACTCACTTGTAGGTGAAGAAGACGCTCAGCGGAGGTCGACATTGTTAACTGTAGGTTTGAATTACCCAAGCATCTGAAAAAACAAGCGTTTAGCATAAGACTGAGCATCGTCCGACGAGGGCCAATCGATAAGGACGCCAATGGGGACGCCAGCGGAGAAGTGTTACCAACGACAATCACTTCAAAAAACGGATCGATAGCGTCTCCGCTTGATTTTTACCCACTCGAGCGAATGGTAAAAACCCGATTGACGGCGATGAGTGTGCGCTGTCGCTCAGGCAGCGCACAGTTGTAGTGGGTAGTTTGATATCGGAACGCAGAGAACAGAAAACACGTTTTCTCATTTTTTCAAACAGCCAAATTGCAGTCAATTAATTTTTGTCTCCAAAATGACCGCATTTCGAATTAAAGGTTTGTGCTTAAAGTGAACCTCAGTGCGGGAGTTTGTGGTGTTAGTCTTTATTGAAATACAACAATTTTAATGTATGAGGCGCCGTGGAACAACTTTGCTGTTGTTTTAAGACCTGAGTTAGGAAATTAAATTGAGAAGGCTTGTCGCGCACTCATCAGCTTCACCGTTGGAGACAGAGGGCTGGCTATTCGACAACTCTCCAGCCTTAATCAAGTGATCGTTGACCTTTGCGGGACAATGAATCCAGGAGAAATCAGCAGAATTGTCCTTTAAGGGAGTCTCACACACGAGTTTGCCAGCTGATTGCCCTCCGCGACCGTGACCCGACATTTTCGGTTTTCGACCGGTTTTTTGTGCTTATGTCATGCCGCCCTCCGCAACACTTTAGATGCTCACATAGACTAAAAAAAGCTTATATAACCCAGTTTTGTGTAAATTTTAGCTTTGAAAACTAGACATAGAAGACAGTTTTTTCTAGAATCGGAATTTTTGAAATTTAGACCCAAAAACCGCTATGTCTATTATATCATCAGATCAGCCCAGAAAATTGCAAAAGACATGATTCCACTGTGTAATGGCTTCAATTTATCACTTTTTTTTCAATCTCAAGCGCGATCGATCGCATCTCCAAGCTTATGTGTATCTTGGATGATCGATGGGCGGTCAGCGAGAAGGAGAAAGATCCTGTATCAAACAACCAATTTTGGAATTTTCAAAGTAACCTTTTTGATGTAAAGAAGCTCAAACCATCCTGAAATTTCCGAAAAACGCTGAAAAACAGCAAAAGCATCGACTGGTACAGGAATTTGAACTCTTTTCGTCAAGTTGATCGCCGCAAGACCTCCAACATTTAGGCTACAATTTGTATTTTGTGTTTCACATTTACCAGTACGGTAGCAACCGATTGGTTCAATCGTCGATTTTGGAGGTTTTAATTAATCAATCAGATCACTGGAGGTCGAGTTTCTCCTCTTCAAAGACCGATCTAACGAACGGATGACGATGCGTTTCCACCATCAACTGGAAATTCCCTTCTTTATCTCTTTTAACATAAGTGTCGCCGTTTAATCCTCCGAATATCCTGTTCAGACCTAGAGCGCAGAGAACGCGCTTCGCTCTTTGCATCTTTGAGTTTGTCGTCTCCTTTCTGAATCCCAGTTTTCGGAGATTCAAGCGGCAAAGGTCTCCATCGCTTACCAAATTATGAATGCGCAGATATCGTGGATTCTCCTCCCAACTCGCAATCAGCGCTCGAAGCGCGTCTCTCGTCATTGGAAGCGATTTTAGGAGAAACTCTTCAAACTGCTTCTGGATCATCAGCTCGTGATAGAGCTGCGTGGGCACCAGATCAAACTTGAAAAATCCAAATGCGGCCAATTCAGTTAGGAATCCGCGCTTGATTTGAAATTCGCAAAAATCACTGATTTCTCTCCGAAATTCGTCCTCAACGGTGATCGGTAAAGAAAACGTCAAGCGCACGACACGGAGACGCAAAGATTGTACCAGGTGGCACATCGCAATGAGGAACTCGGACTGCGGTCTTGTAGTGTTGAAATTAAATTCCGACCCTCCACACGGTATGATTACCGTGGCGAAGAGCTCCCCCAACGAGAGGGGAAACGAGAGGACGTCTTCGCCTGGTTCCTGATCAAAGAAGACGACGTGGTTAACAGGGAGGAATTTCAGTTTGCGCGTCTCGTCAACAGAAGAGCGCGGACGACGTGTGCCCGTCCACACATTGTAGAAACAGTCGTGGCGGGAGACGCCTCGATACACGTGAATGGCCCACAATGGTTTCCTGTAATTCCTCAACGAATCGTCTGCGAATGCAGCTCTTGAAGGCGTTCTCCACAGCGGAAAAGCCAATTTCTGAAGGTTGTGAAAGGACGATGGGCGACACGGGAAGAAGAAGTGCACTGTTCTTGGAATGACATCGACGACTTCGTCCGCAAAGGCGAGCGGAAGACGATCCATCGCGTATTCCAGAATGAGGAGGAAGCGATCGCTTTGTGATAATGCGACAAGTAAGATGTGTAAAGACGTCGATCCAATGCGAACGTTCACATCGTTAGCAAGTGCAATGCACTGCGTTGGCCTTCGCAAAGATCTAGGAAAGGTCAAGACTCACAAGATTTGTCGGTTTTCCGGAGAATCTGAGCCCCGCGAACAATGTGAGCCCCGCAGACTCCCTTGGAGAATCTGAGCCCCGGAGAACAGTCTGACATGAGCCCCTTTGGAATGAGAGCTCCTTCAAGAAGTTTCGATGAGCTAACGCTCACAAATTACATTGTAGATCAAGCGTCGTAAAGACGATGAAATGTATGTGCATTGCTCAATCCTGAGCAAAAAGCGATTGTGGATCTCATACGGCAGATGGGCGCTGCCACTGCATAGATGGACCAGGCGTTTGTTTACCGCACTTTGATCCACTTGATGAAAAGCTCTGATTTCTGGCCGCTGTTCAGGCAGCATGCGCTCATCACAAACATAAGAGTACAATCGAATCAAGTTCAGTTCAAGGACTGGCTGATCAAACTAGGAAATGGCGATGTTCCCCATGTGGAAGAGCAGATCGAGATTCCACGAAACTTCATCGCTATAGACACATTCAGATTGTTCTCAAGGGCTCAGATTGTTCTTAGGGGCTCAGATTCTTCCGGAGAACCGATTTGTCAGTGTGACTGCAGCTCGCAAACTGTAGAACAGTGCCGAGATGAATCCAATTGACGCAATATCACATCGAAATACGAAGCAAAGCCATGCGAGCAAAACAAAAGTGACATATTTGCTTGATTCGGTCGAAAAAGAGCGAATGAAGCTAACACAGGGCCAGAGTCTCAAGGATCGCAAATCACGTTTAAATCGCCGCAGTCCGCGCGTCTGGATGAACGTTTGAACTTTTATTTATGTACGGTAATTAGCGTGAAGAACGACAATATGTGATGGAGCCATTCTGATGTGATGTATTGCTTCATTTAGCTGAACGCCTTGTTTTACTTTAAGTTGCTTGACTTCCCTAACATGGAAAATGGTATCAAAGATGAAGGTGGCCATTTGTTTCTCGGATGCTCTATCGTCAAAATTTCACCTGACTGACTGGCATTCTCCAGGAACAAAAACAACAAATTCAAATTAAGTGGGCGCCAAATCGGCGACGCCAAAAAAAAACCATAGAAACGGTATGTCCATTAGGTCAGAGATCTTGTGCACTTGGAAACATTGCTTGGTTTTACGATTTCCACTCTGTTCTTCGGTGTTTAAAGGACACAAATGTCAATGACGAGGCTAGGTCGTTCGATTTCCACTTTAAGCTCTCTCTCCCGCCTTAGCTACAGTAAACGACAACTGATTCCTTTTTTGAATTGAAAATAACATTTCCCTCAATTCATCGGAAATGAACTTTTCTGGTTCGCCTAATGTCACCTATTACACTTTCAAATCAAACAACACCTGTAGGATAATCGCGTTAAGATCAAACTGCGTACGCTTAATTGAACGTTTCCGTTTGTCAACGCTGAACGCGTGACACGACTTTAGCGCGAACGCCTTTTGAAGTAAAAGTTGTTTTTGCATTTGAATTCATTGACTTCGTGACGGATTTCTCTTGCTCAGTACGCCTTGAGCTAGTTGTAAGCGTTTCCTGAGGAAATTTTGGGCGAGCACTTGTTATTCTGACGTTGTGTTGTTGTCGAGCACAAAAGACGCAAAGTCAATGAACAACACCCAGTGCCACAAGACCCAAAACATAACTTCAAACTTGATGTCATACTGTATCAAATTATTTCAGTTAATGCGTTTTGTCTTGATAAGAGCTACATCCGGCTTGCAGACACTTTTTCCATTTAGATCCCTAGCTCCATTTTTGGATTTATTCGGACAAAAAAGCGGCAAAATTTGACTGTTTTCTGACTGCATTTAATGTTAGTTCAATTATCGTTCGCAAAAATTGCGCGCTTGAACGATAATACGTCGTCATCATTTGTAAACGACGTGCGTCGAAAACAAGATTGTTAAGAACAATGGGATTAACAATCTACATATTTCGTGCGAACACTCATTGCTAGAGTACCGCCCATCCTTCTAGCAGTTTCCTTTCCTTTCTGTTTGTTTTCACTTCGCCTTTAGAATCGAACTCTGCTTGATAATTGCTCAATTTGGTGGCCTCACAAGTGCACGTGACCAGTGACCTCTCAGTTCTGCCGTTCTGAGCAATTAGATAGGGCAGATAGATTCCGTTCTCTTGTTGTCAGAATTGAGCTCAGATTCGGCTGCCTTTTCCAGATGGCTCCTCTTGCCGACCTCATTGTGGGCATCGTCTACATTCTCTCTTCGCTCTTCTTCGCATTCACCAATGGACTCTGCGTCTTTGTAAGTTCTGACTGATGAGGGTAAATCGGAAACCTTGAATTTTCAACGAAAAATGGCTCAAAGTTGAATCAATTCGTTGCAGGTAATTCTCCGCAATAAGGAATACCACACTGACACGTACCGTATCTTCGGCAGCATGTTTATCGGATGCCTAATGCAGTTGAGTTCACTTTGCGTCGGCGGAGTGATTACGGTCACCGATGGAGGCTTTGATTTCCAATCAAAAAAGGTGCGTTCGCCCTCATCATAGAAATCCTCCTAATTATTCACACCTAGATAGCTTGTGCGGTGCTTATGGGCGGTTGGATGGTCTACATGGGATCTTCGTTGGCGCTGGCTGTCAACCGAACGCTGACGTTCATCAGCATTTTTAGAAAGAGGACCTCGCGCCTCGTATCCCGCGGCTTCCTATTGTTCTCATGGTTTTCTGCTTTGCTCTATTCTGTTGGTCTACTGCTTCCTAGCACCGGACTAACCTACTTTACCGACTACAGTTACGGATTGTGGTTCTATAATGATCACCAATTACAAATGTGTTGAAAAGGGCGGAAATGATCCTCGATTTCTCAGTTCTGGCGATAGTGATGCTGCTCTACATGTTGGTCTGTGCTCGCATCGCTGTGGTGTGTCCACATCCGCCTGCAGCCTTAGACTACAATCTACGCTTTTCAGATGCGCAAAAGCGCTCGCACACTGAGTTCATCGTCTGCCATTGAACTTCGAATTCTGAGCATCGCGGTCATCTCGTTTCTCTACGAATCCACCTGTGTTCTTGGGTTTTTCTGGGGCGACAAGCTCTTCACAAACAAAGACCTCTTGGCGTTTATTATTGTGGTCACTTGGATCATCGACTGTGGATTCTTCTCGATGGTAACGATCGTGATCAACACGTCAATCAGAGAGAAGATTCTTCTACTGTGGCCAGGGAAGAGATCGGCGGCACCGGTCAACGTTCTGTTCACCGTTTGAAATAGTACAATGTGTTTGAAATGCCGATGATGAGGTGTTGTAAACTAGGTGATGTTGTCGCTTAAACATCGGTAAAAAAAAGTCTTGGATTTTTCTGAAATTTCGTCTACCCCCAGCGACCCTTCCCACCAAGATGGCGCTTACAGAGTTTTTGTTGGACAACTCAGTCCCGAGTTATAAAAGTTAATGGGGATCCTACATTTATTCGAAAACTAGTGGTCTCCTAGCGATTGGAAATTCGAGGACGTGGCCGTTTTCTAGCCATTATCGGCCGTTTCGCGTGATTCTGATGGCATGAGCGTTCATCGCGACCTCGAATTGGTCTGGAACGACCAAGGAAACACAGAATTGTGGCTGAATGGCAGAGAAACGACGAAAATTTATGATTGTCGGGTCAACCTAGGATCCCCTTAGAACTTAGGATAGGACGACAAAGGATACGGACATCGTACAAATTATGTCTTCAATTTTTCTCCAATTTTGTATACCCACTAAATCGACCTGCGCAATCTCGATTTTTCATACGACACTCCAGTCTTCACTTCTTCAAGACACACTTCAGAAATTGCTGCGCAGCGGTGATCAAAGAACGCGGCGATATAGGAAGCTCAATGATCGTTTAGCAGATTGGTCAGCGCCAGCAGCCTTCACGTAAAGGTCGACATTTCGTCGACATTTCGATTCGCTCGGCAACAAACAATTTTTGAGTTTCCCGCGCGATCCTTCGCGTTGCACTCTCCTCTCCTCTGCTTTGTGCTTGTACCGCCGAGCGAACGCCGCCAGGAGTGACGCGGCCGCTTCGATAAAAAACGCCTCGCCGCCGCCTTCAATCGCTCCGTTCGCAACATTCCACTTCGCTCGTATCGATCGAACGTCTGCGTCACATCGAGAATATTACGTTCTCAATCGTCGACTAATTTCAGATGCTTGGGTGACTCGAACCTACCGTAATCACTGTCGAAGTGCGCTGAGAGTCCCCTTTAATTAAATGTAAGTATTTTCTTTCAATTTCTTTGCAAATTTGACTAGAGAAGCTGACAAGGCGATCACTGATGACGTCGTTTGAGGCCCGCTTGTGCACGCTTCATTGGTTCTCTGATTTCAGGTTCCGGTGGTAACCATCCTGAGTTTTCGCAAACGTCTTTCTTCAAAACCGCGCAAACCGAGAGCGCAAAAGGAAGATTATAACTAATGACTCTTCCAAAATCGAATTCGAAGTCATTACGACGATTTTAATGTACGAGGTGCCGTTCTATTGTCTACCGCTGTTTTAAGACCAAATTCTGATTTAGTTGCAATAACGCTTCTAGCGGTGATTTACGAGTTTGGAGGAGAAGATAAAGTCGGCAAAACGCGTTCTCTGCGCTCTGCGGCTGAACTTCTGAACTCGGGAACAAGATTGCGACAATTTACGAGAAAGCGATTACGTAATTTCACAAATCACTGACTCGCTGCAGCAGCCATAATTCTGGCCCGATTTTAGAACTAATCTACGTATTGAAGTCTTGGACTGCAGCCTGGAGAATGCAAAAATCAACTTCGGAAAAGAAACTGTTCATCCATTCATGGAAACGACTCTTTCGGGGAATTGATGTAAGATTTCGTGAATCTCTCCACGATTTTGCGTTAATTTTTAGACTATTTGTCCACTCTTTGGAGATTAATGCAGTTGCTCCGTCTCCATTGAACACCTACAGTAAGCCGCTGCAGCAACGCTGCGGATAGCGTTCGTAGACAACGCAGAAGTACGATTTGCATTACTGATGCAAAATGTGGTACGTTGCGATGTGGTTGGACCTTGTTTGGATCATAAACTCTATTTCAGCTTTGCGAAATTTTCTCCAAATGAAGAAACTAGGATGATTTTGCATGATTTCGGAAGGATTTCAAGAGCTCTATCGATTGAGTCAAGTTAAAGAAGTACAAAATTAAATATACGATCAAACAGTCAGTTTTTCTATCTTTGTAGCTAATACAGAGCTTAGTTCAACTGAAGGCCCTAAAGTCATGCAAATATGACGAAATAGCGGAAACAGAGCTGCTACGACGTCTGTGCCACTCAATTATGAGGTTTGTATTTTGGATTTGATTTTCTGTCCTCTAGAGCATCTTGTAACGCATGATTTTTAATGTTTTCCAATCAAAAACGTTCCAAAGCGCCTTTGAATGAGGGAATAAGTGATATTTTTGAATCTGGTAAAAGTGGCCAAAATTTAACTCATTATCGTTACTGATCTGCCTTGCCTAAAGTTACCCTGAAATAACTAAACTAGTTTTAGGCCCAGAGTGGTTTGATGCAAGACGACAATAGCCGATGCGCTGATCAGGTCCAAAAAACGCTCAATTTCGTGTCCACCTCTTCTATCTTGGGTGCAAATGCGGTACAATAAAAGCTAGCTGAATGCAGCCTACCGATTCATGGCTGCTATGAGAGTAGAATCCAAAAACAGTCGAATTGTAAATGTTTACGTAAGTCGATCAAATCGAACACAAAAATGGTTTTCGTTGCAGCTGCCGCTACTCATGTTCCGCTACTTCCGCCGAAATTTGATTACAACCGAAATGCTTCTAGCGATTTTAGTGGACTGCAGAAAAAATCAGCTTCAAAAAGAAACTGACCATCGATTCATGGAAACGAGTCTTTCGGGAAATTGATGTAAGATTTCGTGAATCTCTCTATGATTTTGCGTTTACTTTTTGGATCATAAACTCTATTTCAGCTCTGCGGCAAAATCTTCTCTACGGACTGTTTTTAAGAGCACGATCGATGTGGCAAGTTAAAGAAGCACAAATCAAAAGATGCCTACGCTCAAACAGTCAGTTTTTTGCTTTGCAACTGTGTTAAAACTGAGCTTAGTTCAACAGGAGGCACTACAAGCATGCAATTACGACGAAATAGCGGCGACAGAGCTACTACGACGTTTGTGTCACTCAATCATCATGAGGTTTGTATTTTGGATTTGATTTTCTGTCCTCTAGATCATCGCGTAACGCATGATTTTTATTGTTTGCCAATCAAAAACACTCCAAAGAGCCTCTGAAGGAAGAGGTAACAGCTTTGAAGCTGGTAAAAGTAGTCAAAATTTAACTCAGTATCGTTACTGATTACCCAGAGTGGTTTGATGCAAGACGATATAACCTATGCGCGCAGTAGGTCCAAAAAACGCTTAATTTTGTGTCTTTCTTGGGGGCGAATGCGGTACAATAAAAGCCAGCTCATTGCAGCCTACCGATTTATGGCTGCTATGAGAGTAGAATCCAAAAACAGTCGAATTGTGAATGTTGAAGTAAGTCAATCAAATCGTACACAAAAATGCATTTCGTTGCAGCTGCCGCTACTCACGTCGGACAAGATGCGCGACAGAAATCGGCAAATAACGACGATTCAGACAACCGCAAATCCATTCGACTCCACGGGAAGGAAGCTCCAAGAAGAAGCCACGGGAAGAACGCGTCCGAAGCTATGATGTCAATAAAGAGCGAAACGACTTTGACTCCATCAAAGGAAGAACGATGCAGGCTACACGAAAAAGGAACCCACCAATGCGACGATCGAAAAAGCTCTTATCAACCTCAACTCGTTATCGACCCTTGACTGTCCTCGACTGCACCCAGAAGAAGCTCGATACTCGGATTCGTCCCGTCGCCATCCACCGCGCGACTACAAGCGACGAAATCCCGACAAACATCGCCCTCGACGCTGAAACTCGACTACTCGCCACCCGAAGATTAATTACCTGTGTGATTAATGTACTCGTAACTCCACGGGAAGGAAGCTTCCGAAGCAATGACGTCATTGAAGAGCGAAATGGCACGACTTTGTGACTCCATCAAAGGATGAACGATGCAGGCTACACGAAGAAGAAAGTCAAAGCGACGATCCAAGAAGCTCTCATCAACCTCAACTCGTCGACTTCACCCAGAAGAAGCTCCACACTTGGATTCGTCAGTCGCCATCCATCGCGCGACTACAAGCGACGAAACCCCGAAGAACATCGCCCTCGACGTTGAAACTCGACTACTCACAATCCGAAGATTAATTACATGTGTTCCCTTTCTCTATTTCTTATACAGAGACGGTGGAATTTGCTTATTGTAATGTTTTGTCTTTATCTGAATGTAAGGCTCGCGGAGCATGAATAAAGCGACTCTCACCACTGGCCGCGAACGAATCATAGTCCGATCATTCGTGACCCGCTCATTGCCTGCCGCTTGTGTGTGTCGAGATAAAGTCCAAATTTTTACCGATTCTCGGCCACAGAGCCACAATTTTATGTTTCCATTAGCGTTCCAGACAAGATCCAGACAAGATTATGAAAATTTTATTTCACAATCGGTGTCGCGACGATCGATTTGAGATTTAATTTGTGTCCGATTGCAATTTGACAAATAAGACTGAAAATCGCCTTAAAATAGCTCAAAATTATCAAAATCGGTCGAATTTAAGCTCTCGAATCGAATGAATTAAAACAAAATGCAATTTTGCATCAGTTTAGCCGATGGAAACCGAACTGTCCGCGTGGAGATCACGAGGATAACGATTACGACGATGTATACAGGTCGGCGGACACGTTCCGCGCATCAGAATCATCCAAAAACGCGTTTCATTGTTCCAAAAACAGTAAAATTGGTCATGAGGCTCCTGACTGGAAATTAGTAAAAATAGGGCGCCGCCTATTTTCTGTAACCTAGGCGGCAAGCAAAATATGAAAATTCTGATTTCACCATCGTGATCGGGAGGGTCGAAAATGGGGGATAGACAAAATTTCAGAGAAATCTGAGACTTTTTTGCAGTGATGTCCGTGTCCCTTTAAGCGACAACATCACCGTTTTAGTTGTTCAATTATGGACGGCAAAGCAACAACAATAGGATGTACAGGCCGGAGTTAAATGAACGTGCTCCCGGGTTTTTGTAGTGGCGCAAGATTCGGGCGTCACGTTACGGCGGCTTACAGTTTACACTTTAGGTGCCGCTGCTAGCCCTAAACCGCAGTCGGTTCATTTATGGTCGGCAGATTTCCGGCCTCGACAGCAGCATTCGATCTCGTCGTTTTCAGTTTCCAATGCTCAACGGTGAAAAGCATGGCTTTCATGCACCCATGCCGCATTGGTTTTTGCCCTTAAAAGTACTTATTCTTTCCTTTTACTACTGTAAATCAAACAACCAAGCATGCAACATGTTCCTCTCCTTTTCTTCGAAACGCTGGCGGCTTCTCTAAGCGTTGCGGATCTCTCGATCATCGAGAACAAGTTCAGCAGGAGCTCTTTGAATCGACTTCTGCTCAATCAAAGAAGCAACCGACAGAGCTACAGCGCTTTCATCTATTTTGGAGTCAAAGACGGCGTCGTGGAGAGATTCGTCCTGTTCATGCGTGGCCGGGATCGTCTCTCCTTTGACGAGATGCGCAAAGTCGACCGACGCTTCGCCCGCATCACCGAGCTCCGCATTCGAGAATTGAGTTCAACTCATCGCAGATACGCTCAGCTCCTATCCGAGGGGATTCTGAACTTTATCCTCTCGCTTCTGAGCCACGACTCAAAGAGAGATGTCAACCTGTACAAGCTGAAGACCGCAAAAGCGTTCGCTGACGACCAAATCTCCAAAATCCCCCTCACAGACGTCACGTTTCCGGCAAATTCTCCGGAATGCCAAGAACTCTGGAATAGGCATCTCGACTACGGTAGGATACGATATGCCAAAGTGTCCCACTTTCATGATTGTCCTGAAACGATGAATTCGCTCTTGCTGGAGCTGATCAAGCAGCCACAACTTCAGTTCTTCAAAGCTTGTAAGATGGAGGAGGTGACCGACAATCTGCTCAAAGCGCTGATTGAGCGATGGATGGGAAACAGCCTCAAATTCGCGATTGAAGGCGATCATCGCTTGAACCAACGAGAAATTGAAAGTTTGGCGGAAACGTTCGGTGGAGATCCGCTCGACGGCGAGTTCACAATGAAGCACGCGGGTCAAAATTCGATACTGCGTTGCTATCTCATCGATGCTTGGAATGGATACTCGGATGGTGTTAGCTTGGAAACGGACGGATATCTGTGAATAAAAATGTTCTTAATCAATTTCTTCTGTTAAACAAAAGTTCCAAGTTGTTGAAACTATCTGGTCATGACTATTACGTAATCGAACTACGGTAGTTGATACTTTGCAATGCTATGTGGCACTTATCTACAGATAAGCGGTTGGATGTATTGACAACACGCACACAGTCTGTGGCAAATGATTCTCCAAGAAATGGTCAGTTTGAGCTTTCCAATTTTTGCAATTTTTTCCAAGAAAGTCCAATTTTTGCCTAATTTTAATCATAATTTTGCTATATAAACTGCTTTTTTGGGTTGAGAACAACTCATCGCATAACGGCAATTCTTGCTTTGGCCTAAGTATTCGATTCAGTTAAATTTAGATCAATTTAGAATGAATATAGCCGTTTTCGTTTCATTTCGTTAGCGCTCTGTGGTAAGTGACGCAAACGACAAAAATCGCATACCGTAGTGTGCACAGTTAACCAACAAAGCAGCGTGGGTTAAACGATGGGTTAATGTTGGTTAAACGAACACACACGAACATAGCGACTGTCCGATGCCATCACGAGTGCGAAAATGAGCGCAGCAATCAAGGTCATCGCTCCTAACCATCGATCGATCGATCGTCTTCTCAATCGCAATAATTTGCCGCGCTAGCTCCATTGGCATCTTCTGTATCGCTTGCTAACAGTTACTTTTCAGATGCTTGGGTAATTTCAAATCTACCGTATCCACTGTCGATCTGCACTGAGCGTCTGTTTCAACTGAACGTGAGTGGTTTTTGTGGGTTATAATAGGGGCGAAAGAAAGCAAATATGGCTGAAAATTACGCTGATTTAAGATTAAAATAAACAAGCAGCTGCCAATATCACTCAGGATAGTGGCAGGAGATGCCTTGGCGTGACGCGACATTTCCGCGCAAATTAGCGCGGTAAGTTGAGTATCTGACACGCTGTTAGCAGTTGAGTTTTGCTCAAAATCACACGTAAAAGAACTTCACAAGGCACAGAAGGCGTTAACGTGCAAACTTTTCCAGTGGACATTCGATTACTTTCGACAATGCAAGCGATGCGATCGTCAGCTAGAAACACCCTGAATGCTATGCCTGAGAGAAACATCGCTGTTAACCGTATAAAACCGGCGCCGTTGTTCATTGCAGCATAAGCGGATCTCGGATTGCCCTTGTGGTTCGTTTTTCCGCACATGCGGTTCGTCTCCTCCACTTGGAACGTCTTCAATACAACGCAAGTATCACTTTAGCCTTTTCCGCACTCTATTGACCCTCTTTCAGATCGTAGTAGCCTGAGAGGAGAGCTCACGGCAAAAATCCAATCACCGATCACCCAGCAGACCTCTAAAATGGACACAATTGGACAGGTAGTTCGGCCGCTGCTGCAGGAGAGGCTGCTTCGAGAGTAATTTCCAACTCGAATTTCCGAAGACAGAAACCTTCAACGATAATGCTATTATCGTTGAATACACGTCATCGACCGGGAAGCACCAAGTCCTGGACGGCCGCGGTCGCCTGAACGCCACAAAGGATGGCGTTAATGAGGAGAACATTAACGACGACCAGAAGATTCCTTGCCGAATCTACAAGGACCTGGACGTCTGCCAGAGGATCAAAGTCCTCTCGAACAGGGCGCACACGCAAAACACTGCGCCGCGTAGCCCTCCTCCTGCGTCTAGAGAGCAGGGAAGAACAGGAGATCCTTGGATCTGCAAAAGCGTGGGTTGCCTACTGCGCATGGTACCAAATGCCGAGGACGAACTCGACCACCACCGTAGCCCGCATGCCGAAAAGACCCCTGCCGCGGAAATACGACTCACAAGGAGCGCAAGCTTCACCAACGAAGCGGCGAGCTGTGGACAGCGACAGCGATAACGAGACGGTCAGTTATCTCCACTCCGTAGCGTTTGCGTTTGCAAGTTGCAAGAGGAGTTGCAACTGAAACGGGAGGAAAACGAACGCTTGAACGAGGAGATGGCAAGGCGCGATCAGGACGAAGAAACGAAGAAAGAAGGCACCAAGCCGCAGCGTATACGTCGTAGCGTCGGAAGAAGAATTCACTTGATTTTTGCTCATAAATCAAACAAAGGTGGCCAGAACGCAGCGCTTGACAACCACTTTTTCCTAACACACCGCATCATCTCAGTAAGATTGTGTCTTCCGCTAAAGATCACACATTTTGTTTGTTTAGAAACGAAAATTTCATCGTCGTTACGGAAGAATTTTCACAAGTTTTACGATCGCGAGATCAACTGTCAGAGTGTGAACCACAATAGCAGCAACATCTTCTGTTTTTACAAAACTTACAATTGATTATATATTGAAATGGTTAATAGTTGTAATTTTTAATAAAAATGTGTAAAAAACGATTCCATCAGCTGTGTGAACCTATCAGCCACAGTCTTGTTTTTTCTAGTCTGCCCTAGAGAGTTTGAGTCTGCAGCCTGGGTGCGCTAGCAACCTTCACGCAAAGGTCGACATTTCGATTCCGCCCGACGGCAAACAATTTTTGAGTTTTCCCGCGCGTTCCTTGGCGTTGCACTCTCCACTCCTCTGCCTTGCGCCGCCGAGCGCACGCCGCCAGAGGTGACGCGGCCGCTTCGATAAAAAACGCCTCGGCGCCGCCTTCAATCGCTCCGTTCGCAACATTCCACTTCGCTCGTATCGATCGAACGCGTCTGCGTCAAATCGAGAATATTACGTTTTCAATCGTCGAGTAATTTCAGATGCTTGGGTAATTCAAACCTACCGTAATCACTGTCGAAGTGCGCTGAGCTTCTTTTGCAATCATATGTGAGTGTTTTCGATTTGTTTGTTTAAAAATTAGGCTTAAAAAGCGTGTAGACTGTGGTGTTTAAAACCTTGTTTAAAACCCGTTCATGCGCGATTTAAGTTAGCTTCCTGTTCGATTTAAGTTCAATTTAAGCTTCCTGGAGGCAGTCCTGGACTAAAAGATGGTTGTGATGGTTAATTCACTGCAACATGCCTCGAAAGCATTAAATATCCTATTTATTGTCAGAACTAACGATCCACCTTCTTCAAAGCGCTAGATTCTTTCCAGAAATTTCGAGCTTCTCGTGCATTATTGTAATAATCAAAATTCTTAAACTGATCCATTGCTTCTATTAACCGCTTTTGGCTCAAAAAGCGACAATATTGTTTTAGCTTTTTAAGCACTTTGAACTGCTGTCAGCCTTGAACTCTTTTATTCGCTTGCAGATGAAGCAGTCGAATATGCAAACGAATTGACTAAATCCACAATAGAGCCAGATGAAGAGTTGTCAGCGGCCGACTGGCAAACGAGACTCGGTGATGATCTAAACAAGTCGACAGGAGCGAAAGAAGTTGCGATTATTAGCACAAGTAAGCTGCTGGCTATTTTAATCTCATTAACCCTCCGATCTCTATCTGTGCATGCACTGTATGTGAATCTGATAGGTCTGCGCCATTAACAATAGCGGAAACTAACAAATTTTGTTTGTTTCCTCCGAATTTCTTCATTATCCTTATCACTCGTCGCATTCTGATCCTTAAATTGCTTACAGGTAACAGGTAAGGCAAGCGACTTAACCTACCAAACGCAAGGTTAAATTTTTCCATTTCCTGCCAACCAGCAATGAGGTTACGCTATCGATTCCTGGGACAAAAATCAATTCAAATTCAAGAAAAACGGCTTTCTTAAAATTGGAACGATTTCTAGTTTTCACAAAATTGTTGTCAATAAAACCGTTTCAATAAAACCATCGTTCCATCGTAAATTCGGTAAACGTATGCAAATTAACTACTCAGCGAGATTCTTGTTCTTCCGTTAAATCGGTTGCAATTTAAGGTTTAATTTTAATTTAATTTAAATCAAATTAAAGCCTTCCATCATAGTTGGCAACTTGAAATTCTGATGTCGTCTCTATTACTGAATCATGGCTAAATTCCCGCTTTGTCATCTCCAAAGACATTCCCGCTGCGGAGGCGTTCTGGTGCTTTCTAAGCGGGAAAATGTCTCCATTATTCATTGTTAAAATTTTGTGTGTTAATCGCTTTTATTGACCATGTTCGGTGAAAATTACGATTTTTTACAAGTTTGGACCCAAGTTTATGTTAATCTATGTTAATCTATTTGTCTATCACTAACTCTCGTTTTATATGCAAGAAAAACGGGCTTTTTTAAAAATGGAACGATTTCTAGTTTTCACAAAATTGTTGTCAATAAAACCGGTTCAATATTTCCATCGTAAATTCGGTAAACGTATGCAAATAAACTACTTAGCGAGATTCGTATTTTTCCGATTAATCGGTTGCAAATTAAAGTGTAATTTTAATTTAATTTAAATCAAATTAAAGCCTTCAATCATAGTTGGCAATTGTTCCACCTTGTCATCGCAGGCAATTTCAACCTCCTCTCAAAGTCGGAAGCCTGGACCGCCTTCATCAAAGCGGCACTCAACGTCTACTCAACGAGGTCTTCCTCCACGAAATCGCGACCGTCGAACGGTTCCTTCCTGTCCACGTCGCCGAAGAAACTGAGCTCATTTTTGGCTGCGAGGTAAGTCACCTCCAGCTTGCGTGTCACCAAAGACACTGTTCTCTTCCAACCTCGATGTACCGCCACCTCAAGTGTCCGCGCAGTTCCCACCATCCTGCCACCGCCACTCCTGTCGGTGAGGACACTGACTTGTCGAAAGGGGGAAAGTGTAAGCGTCATAGCGCTTCATGCTGTGCGCTTCATACCGTACACTCGCGTCACAGCGCTTCGCACTGGCTTCACAAGTCCATATTCTCACAATAATGCATGAATCGAAGAAGATATCCCCACCACATCCGACAAGGCGACGTCCCTCCTCCTGCTGATGCCTATCATAATGTTGCTTATCATAACTGCAACTTGAAATGCCGACAGAAGCAATCAAAACCATTAGCCAGCCGTTGCCATTGTTTTCTCTTTTTTCATTCTAACTTCGATTTTTCTAAGCTCGGCTTTGTTATTATAATTGTCCTTTGTCCATTTCTGAAGAAATTGAAAAAATGAAGCATTCGAAAAAAAACTTTAAATTCTAAATTTTTTAACAATTCCAAGCGTGTTCCATCAATTGAGTCCTTATCAATGCTCGCTCAATCGCCAACAAAAACCCACTTTTGACTCTTTTCTACGCTCTACTCCTTCCTTCTGATGTCGTCTCTATTACTGAATCATGGCTAAATTCCCGCTTTGTCATCTCCGAAGACGTTCCAGCTGCGGAGGCGCTCTGGTGCTTTCTAAGCGGGAAAATGTCTCCATTATCCATCACAATTCCATTTCAGTCATTGATTTTGTTCTAATTTTGTCGATTGAATTTATTGACCATGTTCGGTGAAAATTACAATTTTTTACAATTTGAACTTAAGTTTATGTTAATCTATGTTAATCTATTTGTCCTTTCCGTCTCTATCTTTGTGTTTCTATCACTAAATCTCGTTTTATACGCCTCTATTATTGCTATTTTTGTATGGTTTGTGTATCTTGTGGCCAAGGAATGAAATTTGTTGAACTTGAACTATAGTTTGGTTGTCAACGTTGATGGGACGTAGGAATTCTCAGCAGTCGAATTCTCAGTCGATTCCAACTGACGAAGCAATGAATCGAACAAACGCCTCTTATCGACAAAGATTCAGTGCGTTTTGAAATAAACGCAGCCTGAAATTGCTGCGCAGCGGTGCTCAAAGAACGTGGCAATTTAGGGAGCTCATTCATCAAGGATCGTTAAGCATATTGGTTAGCGCTAGCGCCCTTCACGCAAAGGTGGACATTTCGATTCCGCTCGGCGACAAACAATTTTTTAGTTTTCCCGCGCGTTCTTTTGCGTTGCACTCTCCTCTCCTCTGTGCTCGTACCGCCGAGCGGACGCCGCCAGAAGTGACGCAGCCGCTTCGATAAAAAACGCCTTGCCGCCGCCTTCAATCGCTCCGTTCGCAACATTCCACTTCGCTCGTATCGATCGAACGCGTCTGCAACGGAACATCGAGAATATTACGTTTTCAATCGTCGAGTAATTTCAGGTGCTTGGGTGACTCAAGCCTACCGTAATCACTGTCGAATTGCGCTGAGCGTCTCCTTTAATTAAATGTGAGTGTTTTTGCTTTTTCTGGAGATTAGGCTGAATGCGTATTTGATGATCGTTTTTGAAATTCGTTTGCGTGCTATTTAAGTAAACTTTTGATTTAAGATTCCTGGAGGCACTTCAGCCTCTCTGGACTGAAAAATGGCGGGTAATGGGGCTTTAATTGATTGCATAAATCGCGCTAATTGAGCTTTGTCAATGTGCTCCATGCGTGTTCATGGAAATTGAAATTTTCGGATAGTTTTTAGCTTCGTTCTCACCAAATTGAAGAAAACAGAGAATTTGTGGTTTAGTTGTTCGAATATTAGGATTGGCTGTACTTGAGTGAGTGAAAAACGAAAAATCGTTTCATTTTGGGCGGATTTTGGTCTGAGTTTTAGTTGAATATTCGTCCCAACGCATTCAAAATCAAATATGCAAAAAAAAAAAGAAAGCTTCTCTTCAACAAACAACGAACGAAACACGTTTAAAATGTTAAGTTTTTTTCGTTTTTTTTAAATTCATGTTGAGAGGTTGTTTTTTTTACGTTTTAGCTCTGCTGCAATTGAAGGGCGATTGAAGACGCGCATTAAAAAGACGCCAAACAAAAGGTTCGTTTTGCCGTCTTTTGGACGACTTTGAATCCCAGAAACCCAAAAAAACCCGTTGGAGCAACTAGCAAATCATGTTAGATAAGACCTCAATCGCATACGTTTAGGTAAGCGGAATTTTCAGCGGAGTTTCATTTACAAGTTTTTCCATTTTAGTAACTGAAAACCACAGTATGACGATATAAAGAGGAGCCTGCCTTTCGACTTCGATGTCTTCCAAGTAATGGTGCTGGCAGATGAATCGCTGTCGAGAACCAGAACGATCGACGGAAAACTGTAAGCCGGCGAAAGCGGATAAGAACCGAAGACACGTCAGTTCGCACTGACACGCAACGATGACGACAACGGCCAACGAAAAGATCTCACCAAGACCTCCGAAGCCTGCGACAAAGACGCGCTCCATCTCCCCCCGGAGACCACCGACGTATCCTCGCCGCTCGCCCACGTTAGCCCCACCGACGCCCGATCCTCGAAGTCGGTAATTTAAACCTACCTTAATCACTGTCGAAGTCGCTGAGCTTTTTCTGCAATTAAATGTGAGTGTTTTCGCTTTGTTTGCCTGCAAATTAGGCTAAAACAGTTTGGCTAAAACAGCTGACATTGTAGGCTTTGATGGCGCCATTTAAAACCCGTTCATGCGCTATTTAAGTGAGCATGGGTTCCTGGAGGCAACTTGAGCTTTCTGGACTAAAAATGGTGGTTATTGGGTGGTCATATATTGACAATTAATCCTAAATTTCTCCTCTTTCCTTCTCAATCTATGTCAAACAACATTTTGTTATCGGAGCACGCTTTCGGGTACCCAGCGCTTTCAAATCCAAAAATGATGCAAAAGACGGTTTCTATTCAAGAAATTGAGTTGAGATCCGCGATTCAAACAAAGAAAGTGTTGCTTTTCAATTAAAAAATAATCTTTTTTCGTTTTTTGAATTTATGTTTGCAGGTAACGCAAGCCAAGCAAAGCCTGCACGCGTATCTGCATCGCTACATCTTCGCGAATCAAGAAGCGGTGATCACAACGAAACTGAGTCTCGCAGCAGCAACACAAGAAGTGGAAGATGCCGAGGTCAAAAGACAAGGAAAAGGACTCGGTCCACGACTACATTCTTCGCGCAAGAACTAGTCACACCAAAGCCAGGGGACCCCACTCTCGACATCGGGAAGAAGCTCGCTTGCGTCTGTGCTGTTCCACCGTCAAATGTTGGCAGTCCGCAACATCCACTCATCATCGAAATGATAAAGTGGACGAATTCGACAACTTCCCTCGAGCTATGGAAAGCTTGAGCAATCGCGAAAATCGCAAGGATTGAGCGAGCAATGGGAAGAAAAGGAGGAGAAAAGGCCAGAAGTTTGAAGCGGCGCCTTCGAAACATTTTCGAAAGAAGCAAGGAGGAGTGAACATGCCCTTTGAGATGCAATGTCTTCCAAGTGATGGATTTCGCAACTTCTGCGGTTAGTTATTAGCTTCGTTCTCGCCTTAACGTAGAAAACACAGAGTTTTTGCTTCATTTGTTTAAAAATCCGGTGATTTGCGAGCCAGTTAAGCCTATTGGCAAATTTACTTCGAAAAAAGCGGTTGAGGAAAACGTGGAAATGCACATTCTTCGTGGAGTAGCATCAAAAATCTTCGTACGTGTTGATTAATGTTGATTAGCCTCTTCTGCATCTTTTGCACCTATTTCCGAACAAATCTATGGAATTTGAACAAAATATCGGTGATTTGTTTCATGAATTTGTTCAAATTTGACGGATTGGCGTTTTTTGACGTTCGGGTTGCACTATTCTCTCCTCCTCCCCTCTGCTTTGTGCTCGTACCGCCGAGCAAACGCCGCCAGAAGTGACGCGGCCGCTTCGATAAAAAACGCCTCGGCGCCGCCTTTAATCGCCCCGTTCGCAACATTCCACTTCGCTCGTATCGATCGAACGCGTCTGCGTCACATCGAGAATATTACGTTTTCAATCGTCGACTAATTTCAGATGCTTGGGTAACTCAAACCTACCGTAATCACCGTCGAAGTGCTCTGAGCTTCTTTTGCAATGAAATGTGAGTGTTTTTTGCTTTATTTGTCCGAAGATTAAGCTAAATGCGGGTTTTAAGTGACCTTGTTTAAAACCCGTTCATGTGCGATTTAAGTGAGCATCGGTTCATGGAGGCAATTTTAGCTTTCTGGACTAAAAATGGTGGTTATTGGGTCATATGTTAGACAATTAATTATCACAAAAGCAAATTTGCTCCTCAATCCATGTCAAACAACGTTTCATTTTCGAAAAATTGAGTTGAAATTCGCGTTTCAAACAGAAACAAACGAAACACGCTTAAAATGTTGATTTTCCATTGAAAAAAGTCTTTTTCGTTATTTAAATTCAAGTTTTCAGGTATCAACTCTACCATACCACAAAAACAACATTAGCGATTATTGTGAGCATCACAGCTCATCCAACAGTCGATTATTTGTTAGACAACAGCTCGCTCCCACATCGATTATGACGATTATGTGAGTTTTAGCTTTGTTTGCCGGAAGATAAGACTATACCAGATGACAGTATGGGCTTTAATGACCTCATTTGACACCGGATTATTTCAGAGAAGTTTTGATTTAAGGTTCCTAGAGGCAAATTAACTGCTCTGGACTAAAAACGGCGGATGTTGGGCTATTGATGGGCATAAATCGCGCAAATTCGTCTGGGTTTTATTGGTTTTCGCTTTCAGCTCTTTCAAATCCAAAAATGATGCAAAAGACGGTTTCCCTTCAACAAATTGAGTTGAAATTCGCGCTTCAAACAAAGAAAAACGCGTAAAATATTGGTTTTCAATTAAAAAAAGTCTTTTTCGTTATTTCAATTCAAGTTTTCAGTTAAAGCAAGCTGAAAGAAAGCCAGCGATTTTTGTGAGCATCACACATGACCCAACTGGTACGACTACTGCCGCCGCCACCTCTCCATTTACTATCACCATCGCGAAACACTGTTGTAAACGATTAACGATGAACGTTACGACCATGAAACGAGAGGGAGTTTACGAGTTCGTAGTACATACAGCGTCGATTTGCTGTGCCCAATGGGACGACTTTGAATTCTGCACAGAAACCCTAAGATAGCCCATTGGAGCAACTAGCAGAACATGATAGATAAGACCTCACTCGCACACGTTCAGGTAAGCGGAATTTGTTGTTTCTTTTAAAGTTTTTCCATTTTAGTGACTGACAACCGCAGCAATGACGCGAAAGAAGGAAGGAAGAGAGAACATGCGTTCAACGTCGATGTCTTCCAAGTGATGGATCTCGCAGATGTCGTACGTCTGGTTGGTTATTAGCTTCGTTCTCACCCGAACATTTAAAGCAGAGAGTTTTGGCTTGACCTGTTTAAAAATTCGGTGATTTGTGAACCAGTTGAGCCAGCCTAGTGGGAAATTTAATTCGAATGACGCATTTGAAAAAAGCGGCTGAGGAAAACGTTGAAATACGAATTCCACGTGGAGTAAAATCGAAAATCTTGGTACAATTAATTTGAATTAGCCTCCTCTGCATCTTTAGCACTAAAATTTAAAAGCATTCGAGAATTCGAGAATACCGGTCAATCGGTCATCGCCTGTAGCTTTGTCTTCAATCTAACGTTTCTCATTTAGAAATTTATGGAAAAACCGCACTTGAATAACGATGACGGATAACCATGAAGATCACAACATGTTGGCTGTGGGATTCGGCGATTGACTCCATCTAGGCCAGCGTGTCATTTCCGCACGAAAAAACGGATAAAGCGGTGAGTACGCTATGATTGTAGAGCTAGTGCACACTGTCTTACTGTTACCGTAACTGACTTAGGCTAACGCTGACAGCCCAAGTCCGTTAGTCTAGTTTTATAGTTTACCAGGCTGCGTAGAAAGCAACAAGACTAAATCGTTTAGCACGAGTTTACAAAAGCTTTTTAAGGATTCAGTTTGACAAAATCCCAGTTTCGTAAACGTTAACTAAAAATTGAGTCTTGGAGTTTCGAGAAAAGCGGTCAATCGGTCATCGCCTGTAGATTTGTTTTCACAATCTAGCTTTCCTCATTCAGAAATCTATGAAGAAACAGCAGTGGAAGTGATAACAATGAAGACCACAGCATGTTAGCTATTGGCTATGGCGATTATCTTCAGCTAGGTCAACGTTTCGTTTTTCACGAAAAAATGGACAAAACTGTCAATTCGTTATTAATCACCTGTTGCTTTGTGTTCAATGTAGCTTTTCTTGTCTTGTCTTGTCACAGCTTGTCACAATACAAAATGCAACCGTATGAGTAATAAAGCAGTTCGCACCGTTAGCGTTTACAAGTTGTTCACTGCGAAATTCAAGAAAATCTCGCCAGCTCTTAATTAGCCAGTTAAACTTGAGCCAGAGCAATAGTTCGGAGCAGGACAACTCGGCGCCGCGACGATTCGGCGACGGAATTGTTTATGAAGTTACCATAATTCCTATTACAGAGTTCAAGTCTTCTGTGTCTTGCGCAAATTTTAAAAGTTACCGGAGGAAAATTTGGGCTTTGGCTATAACACGAAAATGCGCACTGCTTTTGCCGCCCACTTTAGCCACGATACATTCCCTGTTCAGCTGTTTCTGGCGCACCGTTCACTAGCGACCATCGCCTCTGGATCTGCGTCCCTTTCGGGATGCTTACAATGAAAACAGAGTGAAGAGACTGATTTGCTGCTGAAATTTTGCCGTTTGTCTGTAAATAAGGCACTACAAAATCAGACGCTAATCACCGCAGAGAGAGAGAGAGAAAGTCTAAGAATTGAGCGCAAGATTGGACTTGTTTATAGTGATTAAGTGTAATTCCATTATAATTTTCTCTCATCCAACAGTGACTTGTAGAAGGCCAAAACTCTACTTTAGCTGATCATCAGAAAAATTGAAAACATTTTACAATTTATTATAATTAGGAAGTTAACAGTTAGCAATTAGGAAGTTTCGATGCACACGAACGGTTTCTTCAGAGGGAATCATCGTGATAGTGAGCTGAATCCCAGGCATTTCGTTCGCAAAAGTAATGGAAGGATGGGCCTTCGTTCGCACACGCTGCGGGAAACCAAACGCTCAAGCCGGTAGTCAAGTTGGCCGCCACACAGGAACCACTCAATTCACCGTCAGTGTCCGTGCGGTTGAACGAGTTGAAGTCGTCGGCTCGAGAAAACTACAAGACAGTTTGTATCAGCTGCCGCAAACAACAAACTTACCGACGAGCCATCACTCCACTGCCCTCTTCCGCCTGACGTATCCGACATCCTGAGGCCCGTCCAGTAGCTTCGGAAGTTGCCCTTTCGCGCTTTTCCTAAACGACTTGCAATTTAGAACAAGAACCTTCTGTCAAGCACTCCTTACCGTCCAAGAAAGTTGCCTTGGCGGCGCTCTTCACCGAGACCAAAAAGGCATCACGAGCTTCACATTGTCTTTGAGCAAAACCAAAACTTTCCGTTTCCACCGCCGGCCTGTAGAGACACGAACGGTAGAAGGTGCAATTCAACTTGAACTGCTCGTATGCGTCGGGGCAGAAGCAGTTCGCCTCTGCTGCTCTCTTCATGAGCGTCTTTGACAAGTCGTCGTCGCTTCTCAGCGAGAAACACTCCGTGGCGACGGATAGCGGAGTTGGGGCGGATCCAGGAAAGTTCATGGCCACGGTGGCGAGAACGGTCATAGGCCTCGACTTTAACAGCGCAATGTCTCGACACGCGGAGAATTGTCCCAAGTTTTGTGGACAAGTAATCGCCTGTGATGAGAAGAGGACCACAAAAGTCTTGGTATCTTTCCGGGCGTTTTTGTCTCGAATTTCGAGTGCGAGGTTGATTGCTCTGAAACATGGAACACAATCGTTAACGAAAAGACATTAAATTAGTAAATTTGCTTCTCAAGTGCTGTTGCCACTGTCAAAAGAACTCAAAACGAGGTTTGGTAATGAAAATTTAAATGATTACTGAAGCGAAATCAAAAAGCCGAGGTTCTCTGGCAGACGCTTATCACTCTTTCCTGCGTTTAGTCTCTTATTTTCACAAAAAAACGGCACAAATTCAGCAGCAAATCAGTTTCTCAGCCCTGTTTTTCGATTAGGGAAGGGACGCAGTTCCAAAATTTTCATCTCGCCACAGAGCGAATTCAATGTTTACCTCAAACTTGGGTAATTAAACTAACGAGATCGTTGCGCTGTGGCGCTAGGCGTGCACACAGTCATCCCAGCGCACCGGTTCGACTCATGGTGCGTCGCGGGACGGCCGGTGCAATCTATAGCAAACCGCAAGGCGACTAGGCAAGCAAGCGCACCACAAAAGACTGAAAAGAAACTCGGTTTTTGCCGCAGGTCCAAAATTTTAATCCAAAAGTTCCAAAAAAGGAAATTTAAATGCCGACTGAAGCAAAGTGATTTTCCACTTACTTGCGCAAATCCAAAATCGACGAATTCCAATACTTCATCTCTTTGATTTTCTCTTCGACGACGTCGAAGGAGTTCGACTCTTCAAGTTTCAGAACGACTTCCGCATGATCGCCTGCCTGTATGATGCTGAAGCGACTTGTTTGCCCTCGCTGTCCAAACTTCAGCAGACTGCCAATGTTCTCAATCTCCGCTTGTTGCTAAACTCAAAATCAACGCCCTCTGTATTCACTTTCACTAGATTACCGTATAGAATCCCTGCAATGAAGCTGAGGCACTGGAATCGACGATGAATATGAAATCCATCCAAACAGAGGAGAAATCTTCGCTGCATCGTTCCTCGCCATCTGCATCGCGTTTCAAATCGCTCATCGCTGACAGCGCCAGGGGATCCATCGCTGCTGCAAACCGCGCTGGCTTTGGAATCGTCGTTGCGAGTTGTGGGCAGCTGCTACCATTTCTACTCTGCGCGTAGTCCAACATGATTCTAAAGTTCTTGTGGATGACTTGACCGTCGGCCTTCAGCGAGAAGCACTTCGAAGAGGCGGTTTGCACGGGCCAAACGCTGATTTCTGGAAACTTCAGGGCGATATTCCACACCACAAATCCTTTCGACTTCAAAACTGCGATCATACGGCAGTAGTTGGAGCTGCTTGTTGAGGCATCACAGCGCAACTCCCTGGTAGTCATGATAACGATCATCTTGAGATTTGCGGTTGAGCTGAGACGTTCGGCCTTGTTCAAGGCGCTAAAATGACAGCGAGGTGTTTAGAACAGCGATTAGAACAAAATTTGGACCCATTCCATTATTTCTGTGGCCGCAAAACAGCAAAGTAAACTTTTGTAAAATTACGAATACGAAAATGCTGTTTTGGAAAGTATTAGTTATGTCAGTATGGCAGGAAATATCTAATTTAAGTTTGATCTCATTCGCAGCTCTGAACAAAATGTGTGCCCATGCGGGAAAATTGCCACAAAGAGTCTCAAGATTTACTAAAAATTGTTTGCTTTAGCTGAAACTAACTGAAATTTTCTCAAATTTCATTGTTCAGCTGTGAAGGTCAAAATGAATTTTGAATTGTCCTGCAAAATCTGGCACCTGACATGAGTAAAACAACATGTTCCTATGTTGTTTGCGGAACAGGACAACTTGCCGCCGCCAAATCGACACCGGAGTTTTGCTTGATTAGCGGGCTCCGTAAGGAGAGCTTTGGCTCCGTTATAAGCTAACCATACTGTAGCTGCTTTATGTTTAGGCCTAGGAGCTGCCGCAGGGTTTGCCTAGTGAATTTTGCGCGAGCGCAGCGAGCCATTTACAAGGCTTCGTAAAGTTCGTAAAGAGCCGGAAATCGAGTCGGCCCGCTCGATCCGGTTGAACGAGATTTTTGTAAAATAAGCCGGTTTTTGGCTCGGCTCGATGACCTTTTTTTAAAAAATCGGCTTCTCTGCATCCGCCAAACCGCTTCCGAAACTCTTTCGCGTAATTTTTTCTCCACGCAGACCTAATTTTGGCAGTAGGAATAAGGCAGCACGTTGTGTCTAGAGAATAGAGAAAAGACCTACTCGACAAGATTGAATTCCTTGGTGCCGGCATAGCGGATGCCTTTAAACAGCTCGAATGCAACGGGGACAGCAGTCACATTCACAGAGAGCTCGGCGCTGGCGGCAGTGTTGATGACGCTGATCACACCGTCAGAAACGTGAGTTGTGAGAGAATGCGCCAGCGCTTTCAACTAAATTAGTTTTTGGTTTCAAACTGAAACTGCGTGACTATGGACTTACAGTGGAATGCCCTGATAGCCTGATGTCTCGGAGGCATCCAGGACGAACGTGATTGAGAGAGCATCTGAAAATAGTTGAGCAATAAACGGATTTGAAGATGAGAGACAAACCAGCTCGATTCTCTGCCGACGTGCCGGGAAGAAGGAGCCCGCTGAGCAGAGCAAAGGGCAACAACAGCCGCATGAGTGGATGGACGCACAACATGAAGCACACGCCGCACGCTTATATGCTCGACTGTTGCAGTGGGGCGAGAAGTCACGCGATTCGTTTCCACAGCGGGAGAGGCGCTTATCAGCAGCTTATACACTCCCAAAACCAAAAGATGCAACGTGATAAGCGTAATCGCCGTCCTAAGAGTCCATAATCGCTCCACAACGCTGATCGGCATCACGAGAACAGTTGAACCGCAGAGTGTATCGCAAACGGATTTTTGTTTTAGTAGGCAAAACCCAATGCGCAAATGAATGACAGATTCTCGAGTCAGTTTTTGCCATGAAAAAGGCTATTCTTGATACAAAACCAAATGTTCTGACGACTTGTCTTGACTTTCACATAAACGGCATTGAAAAGGACATTGTTTCGACCACAAACACACTTGGAATTGTTCTAAAACACCTTTTTTACTTTGACAATCACGATATAACCGACTTATCCAACACAGCTGTCGCTTACGATCATACCACGCTGAACATACGCGATCTCGCAAGTCAAGCAGCGTCGGGCCTAGCTAGTACTTGGATCGGAGACGGCTTGGGAATCCTAGGTGTCGTAAGCTTTTTGCAAAGTTCAATATTTAGTTTTTGTCCACTCTATTTATACATTTAGGAAAATTACTCTTTTCCGATTTTTCAGTCTTTAGTGCTGCGCTCGCTTGCCTAGTCGCGCTGCGGTTTGTTAGAGATTGCGCCGACCGTCCCACGACGCACCACGAGTCGAACCGGGATGGTCGTCGGGATGGTCGCGTGCACGCCTAGCGCCATTACGCAATGCTCTCGTTGGTTTAATTACCCATATTTGAGGTAAACATCGAATCCGCTCATTCAAACGAATGCGGCGAGATGAAAATTTTGGAACTGCGTCCCATTCGGGGTGCTTATAATTGAAAGTCTGAAGAGTAATTTTCCAAGCTGACAAAAACTAAATGTTAAAAGCTTACGACACCTAGGATTCCCAAGCCGTCTCCGATCCGCAAATCCGAAAATCAGCAGCAAATGAGTCTCTCAACTCTGTTTTCATTACAAGCACCCTGAATGGGACGCAGTTCCAAAATTTTCATCTCGCCACATTCGTTTGAATGAGCGGATTCGATGTTTACCTCAAATATGGGTAATTAAACCGACGACTTGAACGTGCGTCGGCTATGCAATGCACAGGAGATTGTCGCTGCTGAACTGTGGGTCGGAAACAGCCAAGTTGAACAGTGAATGTATCGTGGCTAATGTGGGCGGCAAAAACAGTGCGCATTGCTGTGATATGCCGAAACCACGCTCAGATTCCCGGATCAGTTTCATGCGCTGTCAGATGCAGCAAATGGAGCGCCGAGTTGCGCGACGAATTTGTCGCGCACTTTGTTAGGTGACAACTGATTGTCATACCAGGTGTCGGGTCCCAGCACGATTACCCTGCGGTGATACTCAGGCTGAGTATCAGTAGGCCAACGTCGATTGTGAGGCAGCTAATCGACGAGTGTTTCGATATTCGATAATTGTTATTGTTTGTTACGTGTTTTACCTATGAAGTCAATAGGTTATCTTGAGGCTTTACCTTGTGCACTGTTACGCCACGCTTATTCACGAATCTCGCTGCTATATGCAGCAATGTGCTTGCGTTAACGTTGAATTAGAAAAGTACCTAAGGTTGTTAACTTAAATGTTTCTTTCAGACTATGGAAACGATGCCCTTGCTGACGAGATGTAGTAAGTTCATTCTTTCATTTCTGCTATAAATTGTTGTGCCGCAATTGTGCTGTATTTTTTGTTTGTTATCGCGTGACGCGCCGTCAGGTGTAGCAAATGGAGCGCCGAGTAGCGCGACGAATTGTTCGCGCGATTTGTAATTGGTGTTGCCAATTTCCGATATAACAATCACTTTGTACCGCAATAACGGAAACATATTATGCGCGCATTGTACTTGCTGCAAGATGCAGCATAACGTAACTTTATTAACCATATTAGTATTTCAGAGAAACATGGTAGTTACCAATACAAACATTTCGTTATCAGAAATGATGGGCAATGGCTTCATCAGCATTGATGAAGAAAAAGAACAAGAAGAAAGTGAAAACATTAAGCTATGTCGAAACAAAAGTCTTGAAGGCAAACTGATAAGAGTGAGCTGTCTAATTGAAGTTTCCAAATTGAAGCCGGGAACCGGTGTGAATACTATTAGAGCAGTGGATCCCGATCACGTGGATTTTTGGAAGAAAAAATTCTAAATGGAAATTGGGACGTAAGAAATTTCGATAACACACCGATAATATATATATTTTTTATATAGCACGAACACAGCCTTGTTACTGCTGTTGTTCTTGCCGTCTCAGTAGCTGCAATGCGACCAGCACTGTTCGACCCAGAACGCATCAACTGTCTTGAATTGATCGATCGACATCATCGTGTTCAAGCTCTTAAGAGAACTAATTTCGGCAAACATTGACAATGTTCCCCAAAAAATAAAGGCTCGTGTTTATCAGCCTTTAAGCAAGTACCAAGTAACTCTCCTAATGGCGCAGCATGCTGCCGACGGTTCGGCGAAGAAGTCACACAAATACCACCACATTCTGAAGCAATTTCGCGAAGCTAAGGTAAACACTGAAAAGTAATAACTATGTTTGACGGTAATTTTCATGCAGAAGGTGGCATTGACAACAAACAAAATTTGGAGAATCTTAGCATGGCACTTTGTATTGATCTAGAGGAAACGGTTTCAAGAACAAATCCGTCGTATCGCCTTCTGCACTGCTCTGAAGAAGCTTTTCAATTTTTCTATCATATAGTAGAAAAATTGTGCGTCATCAAGGAAATCAAGCCATGCAAAGAAGACGAGTTTGGCCAGGATGGTACTAAGAAACGACTGCAACCTTTGTATGGGGTGGTGAGTATACAAAAATAAAACAAAATTTACATTATCACTATGAATTCAGCCATCGACTTACGAAAAAGAGTGCGAAGCGGAAATGGATCTTACTCACGTATCGTTCATAAGGTCGTTGTTCTCAGCCATGGGCAATGGAATGGAAAAACAATCGTACAACAAACTATACAATTGTTCAAAAGAAA
Organism: Steinernema feltiae; assembly: GCA_007213375.1. Classification (NCBI taxonomy): domain Eukaryota; kingdom Metazoa; phylum Nematoda; class Chromadorea; order Rhabditida; family Steinernematidae; genus Steinernema; species Steinernema feltiae. The sequence goes on from MQUG01000120.1 coordinate 224,942, forward strand.
CGTATATGGAAATCGGATAAAAGTGCGGGAATATTTGATAAACCAGCTATCCAGCAACGTAACTTTTCTACAGATTTATGATGAGGTTTCTTTTGTTGCTTGATCATAGCTGAACATTGCATTTTCAGCTGAATTTGGCAGCAAAACCATATGTTAAAAGATATTACGTACAAAATCCGCAAGGTTTTTGCTGGCCGTCTCTGATTGAAAACCCTGAAAAGGATGTCGGTAAAGGCACTGAAATGGCCAATATCACTTCTAACGCTGCTGAGGATGAGAGTGTTGACGCGCAAAGCCTCTCTAACAAAGCGCTCACCCCATTTGTTGAGTATAACCCATCAGCTGTAGTTGTTTCTACGGGCAAACACATCTTATTGGAAAAGAAGGCACAGTGATTGTCACTTTAAATGCCATCAAGAAACCGTTCTCGTTAACGTCGACAACAATTGAACTGGTAGATTTGTGCACTAACGAAGATAAATCGGGCTCACCTGAATCAAACGTTATGCTCGTTCAACTACTAAAAATTTCTGAAACTCAAGCCGCTAAAGAAACGAACTGGTTGTTTTCGTATGGAATGCAATTCGTTTGTCGCAGCCGTTCAAACGCACAAAACTTTTGGACACTGATCGAACAGTATGCAATGTCGGAAAACGGATCAATATTAATTGTTGACCCTCAAGGTTAACAACATATTTTTATCTACATAACCGAAACATATTGTAGTTGTCACTTTGCGATTCTACCAGAGCAAAACAGGAGTCTTAGACGTTCAATACCACATGCGCCGTCGTGAACTGGCAAGCTACATGTGTAACTTGACAGCCACGTCAAATCGTTCACCCCTCAAGTTTATGCCTGTTCTTGAAGAATATTCCAAGTTGTTAGTGAAACAACTAAAGGAGCTTGAAACAAACAGGATCCAGAAACCTTCGATTTTTATTTGTCCAAATTGGTTAATACCGAAGTTCCCACAAGATTTTCCAGCCAGTTATCGGAACGCATAGGTTTACTAATAAACTCAGAAAAATTGACCAGCAAATCGCAAGAGATGAAAAAGAAGGCCGAAGTTTTGCGCCAACAAGGAGAAAATCAAGCCACACCGGTTCGTAAACTGGGAATAAAACCAAGACACATTGTGTTTCCGGAAAGGTAGTAATTGCGTCTTAATAATTAATAAATTGGATATTGTAGTCCTGAAAACATCAGTTGCGGACCTGCTCAGCGGACCGCCACAGAAGAACCGAACTTAAACAAGTATCTTGAGCCTGATGAGGACGAAATGGAATGCAAAGGACACGAAGATGAAATCGAAGTTCTTGAAGACGAACATAAAGCTGAAACTGACGCAAACGACGTAAAAGTCAGAAATGACGTCAAAATTCCTAAGGTACAAAAAAAGTACAGTAGTTCCCAAAAGAAAAAGATGAAGGAATACGCCGCCAAATTTGTTTCAAATTTTCCAAACCGAAAGGTTCATGAGCTGACCTATGTAAGGAAAATTATCCGGCAAGCGAAAACCATCAACAATTACACGATGCTAAAGATTGTTGAGTTATTTAAAATGAAGCTTGAAGACAAGGAAAAGGCATTAGCCATTGTAACCTCCAGGTAAGTTCATATAGTCATGTCATTTAATAACAATGCAATATCACATCACAGAAAAGAACCTGTAAGCGATAGCGAATCTTTGCCGGGATCACCACGGATCGTGCAACGTTTCAACAAAAGAAAATGCGACGAACCAGTTCAAGGATCTCCCAACCGCAAACCAAACTCCCAACCAAAAAGAATAAAGAATAAAAAAGGAAAGGAAGGTTACTTCACTCCATGCACAAGCCTATTGATTTTTACATTGTTATTGTTATTGGACGCTCTGTTTACGTTGATAATTGTTACTGTTACTGTTATTTGTTGCCAAAGACTAAATATTTTTGTACTCGAGCATCGTAAGCAACAAGTTTGTGCGTTCAAAATTATCGCGCAATCTATTTAACATTGCGTTTTTTGTTTGTTATCGCGCGCCGCGCTGTCAGATGCAGCAAATGGAGCGCCGAGTTGCGCGACGAACTTTTCGCGCACTTTGTTAGGTGACAACTGATTGTTATATTAATTGATTAATTGATGCATTTCTTACTGCCATTCAGTCGCTGGTTCTCCCGTTACAGAGGCGGCATGATCACCGCACGATCACCGCACGATCACCGCCTAAACGTAACTAGGTTACGTTTAGGCGCCTCCAAGACGTGTGTGCAGATCAGGTTCCGGTTTAGGGGGTCTGCTCCTCGAGGTTTGGTCATTTGTTGGATTTGATAGTCAAGCTACTTCTCAGCTCTGTTTTCAATTACAAGCATCCCGAACGTTCAAAGTTCGGAAGTTCAAAGCGTTACAAAGTTTACCACAAAGCGAAGAAAAGCCAAAAAGAATTAAACAGAAGTGGTCAGAAGGTGCTCGAAGACCTTTGTGCTTCCGACCGAATATCTCTACTGGAAGTAGTACGAAGGCATCACCGCTTTGAGGTTTGGGCCAAGTTGCGCATCTCGCGCTTAATGGCACCCCACGTTCCCTCAATTAATTGAGTGTGGACGATTGTAACTCCATTTATGTTAATGACAACCGTTTCTGCTCTGATTATTAGTAGAAACCTAAATAACTTTTAATAATTATAAAAATTTGCTTTTCTTTTTACCTTGTCGCAATTGCCGGAGTTGTCCAATTAACGTGATTCTGTGAAGGTCTGTAATCTTCAGTAACCTCCAGACAGAGCGGAACGGCGGATTGAGCCAAGACGGGGCTCATCAATCCTCCGCCGTCAACAGCAGGAGCGGCACGGTTGAGAGACCAGCAGCCGCGCTAATGGTTCGCGCCTGTTGGACCAAGAGGTCACAATACAGCAGAGCGGCGAGATCACACCGCCGCCGAGCCGCGACGCGCGCCGCAGCTCCGGACCGCCCAAGCGATCCGGAGGCTATATAAGCCGGCAGCGCGTGAGCGCCAGGCCGGCCAGTGTACATTCGTGAATCACGAATGTACACTGGCCGGCCTGGCAATACGATCACGAATCGTGATCGTATTCGTTAATCTCTCGTGAGTCACCGCGTTCAGCAACTCAGGTTGTTAGCCTCTGTCTACTCCCAAACAACGCACCCTCTCGAGACCACTCGCGAACATCGCGACGCTCCGGACGTCCCCTAGACGCTCGGACGTGCCGCAGTCACTCCCCTTACTATTCCTCAGCAGAGGCGCTTCCGATCAAGACATTCGGTAATCTGCGGATTACTTTTCAAAATTCTTCAAGTGCGAGTTTAAACTGGACGAATTCCTGGAATTACGACTTATTTACGGAAAAATGTACCAATGACATATTCACACAATTTTCAGATCAGTTTCAGTTTGGAGAAATGCGATCGTTTCAAGAAATGCAATCGAAAAATCCGGCGCAATTCAGTTTCCTGACAATAAATTGTTCCTACACGGCCTTACCTCATTACACGCACCAGCTACATCAGCCAAAGAGGCCCCCGCGCATACTCCTACTGTACTCGTCAAAACCAATACTACATGCTCCAGGCTGGGTTTCACAGCCCTTCCTTGCTGTGAAAAGCCTGGAGATTACTGTAGTTTAACACAAACAATGCCATCAGTTTACGCATTGAATTCGGTTTCAATTTATCAGAGAAATCAGAAGAGAGAAACGATTATTCCACACAATCGCGCGACCACGAGCGTCCTTCTTCAAAACAAGTAAGTCTTTCATCGCTAGCGCGAACTCAGTGTCCAATCGTCCATGTTAAGAACAGAATAATCTCAAAATGGAGACGCTTAATAGTTTGCCGTCTGTGAAGGTCGGTGATCCACCGTAACCGCCAGAGAGAGCGGAACTGCGGATTATTGAGCCCAGACGGGACTCATCGTACGTTTTGACTATCATCACTGTGATGATAGTCAAAACGTACGATGTCCGCGTGGAAAGAACACATACAAGACGAAATCGACGACGAGCAAGCTCATCTGGGGCGTCATGTCGACACAGAAGACGATCCTTGGCAATACCCATCCTTTTATGTCAGGACCGATCAGCTGGTCGCACTCTGTTCGAAAAGAGAAATATTGGAGCACTTGCAGTTGCTCGCTCTTAAAACGCTGCAGATGCTGCGGACAGAGGACGGACGGCTTTTCATGCAGCTTCTGGAAGAGCTAGTTGATGACACGGACTGTCCTCTGTGGCCGGAGGAAAACGCCGTTTACATTAACTGGCAACGAACTGTACTGAGGCAGCCGCAAGCGTCGGAAAAACCAACGTACGTCGACGGCTGGTCTCATTTGCAAGATGAACGGCCACTTTGCGATTTGATTGCGCCTTCGAAGAAAACCTGTCGTACCAAGAGTGTTGACTTGAATGTTAAGATGCCGTAATATTAAGAAAACCATCTACTTATTAAGTCAAATTCTCAATTGTCCATAAAATATGTGAAATCGTTAGCTGTGTTAATTGTAAGCCATGAGTGAGGGAGTGCCTGTGGCACTGCCGGACGTCGCTCGGGGCGCGGAGTTCACGATGTTATTGGATACAGAGTATACCGACCGGCCTCGTTCTGGTGGTGCGCCGGGCTTACGTACCGGTGCCGCTCAGGCGTGGCTTGTATCGGGGCGCGCCTTATCTATCTGACCTGCGTCTCTTGATGTGTTCCTTGTCCGCGCGATCCTCATCGCGTGCGCAACGGTGAAACTTGTCCACGTTAGGCGCCACTGCGACGATGAAAGTCGGCGAAGGGAGGTTGGAAACCCTAATTGGAAATTTAATTAATGAGGTCGGGAAGGTCGTCTTATCGAATTGCGATTCGAACTTGCGCTTTCAACCGGAAAGTGCATATTCGCAATCGCCGTTGAAAAATGAAACCACGCATCCAGGGAAGCCACACTTAACGGCGCGTCTTTCTAATCCGTCATTCAAAGTTAATCTGATAACAATTCACGTCATTCGACGTCGCTTTCGCTCGTTTCCAAGTAAACAAGCAAAGCTGTAATGCACGCAATTGCAAGCGATGCGTGACGGAATTGCTTGTGGCCCATTAATGTTTCTCCCTCATTTTACCATTCTGCACCTCTCAACATGGATTCAACGCCGTTTCTCTTTGCCGATTCCGTCTGCCATCAACTGCGACTGGAGTTGTTCGATCAAATCACGCAGCTCTCCTCCGGCTTCTGGTCGGCAGTTGGCCTCGTGCATCAGGCTAAACGGCGCAACCTACGATTCTTGTGCGCAGTGAAAGGCCGGACTGTCGAGTACCGCTGTTCCGATGTGTTGAACACTTTTGACCGGTGGGCCAGTCAAGTGGAGGTCAAAGATCTTGATTTGAAATACGACCGGATCGTTAGCTTTGAGAATGGCGAGGGGTACGCAGAAACCATTGAAGCTCCGCTGGACGATTTTCAACGCAGCATCTTTCCAACTGTCGCGTCTCTCGTAGCAAACTGCCATTTTGGTTTTGCAGAACGCAGAGAAGACTTCTCCGCGTCCATAAACAGCATGCGCTTTGTTTCGATGGGTGGCTGCGAGGGCCAAGACACGTGCCATCTAATCGCTCCGCAACTCGAATACGGAACCATCGAATCGATTTTTCTACGGCCCGGCGACGTGAAGCCGAAACCGGAAGAACTCGCTGAACTGTTTGAACGTTTTGTGCGTTCAGCGAGATTCCACCATCTTTCCGCTCCAGGACCGCTGCCAAACGACTACGAGCTGCATGCGCTTTTCCTGGAGCGCGCTCTTGCGGGCGAACTGAAGGAGGAAGCCAAGATTAAGATAAGTAACTTGGGGTTTGATAGACGCCGGCTCTACGCTCTCTACCCGGAGTGCCGTGTGCAAAAAACAAAGAAGCTCTTTTGGCGGATTCCAAACTCGAATCTTGTCGTTGGCGACGCGTTGTACTTCATTTCAGAGGATGAAGTTGAGTTGGAAATTGTTGCTGAAGGCGCGTTCAATCCCGCACGTTCAAGAGAACCGGTTCGAAAGAATGTTCAACGTCCAAGACAGCTATCAGCGAGCTGGTTCTTTGGACAGATTTTGTAATTCTGTAATTCTTCTTGTATTATTAAGGTGTAAACGCTGAAGCGCACGCGATCCGCGCCTTTAGTTAATTGTGATTGTAAACTTTCCTGAATTCATAATTGAGCACTTTCGAAAACTGACAATTTCCATTCCACATTTGATCCTCAACTTTGCTTCTCTCCAACAAACAACGGCTTCATCGCAAAGTGAGACACCTGACATCCATTCTCATTGCAACGTGTTGAGTTTTCTGAACGACCGGTTGTTTCAACGTGTCATGCGAAAGAGGGCAAAATAAAGCTTTCACTACCGCTTTCCACTCAATGGAACAACTTTTAGCGTTTTCCTGTTGCCGGCATCGAAGGAAGGGTCGTCGAAATGCTCAGGTTGAAACATCAAGACTTTGACGTTTTGGTCGTAGTCTGTCTGCCCAAAACCAAGACTGTATGCTTCTCCTGACTGGATTTCACAGCCCTTCCTTGCTGTGAAAAGCTTGGAGATTACTGTAGTTTAACACAAACAATGTCATCAGTTTACGCATTGAATTCGGCTTCAATTTATCAGAGAAATCAGAAGAGAGAAACGATTATTCCACACAAACGCGCGACGACGAGCGTCCTTCTTCAAAACAAGTAAGTCTTTCTACGCCAGCGAACTCAGCGTCCAATCGTCCTTTTTAAGAACAGAATAATCTCAAAATGGAGACGCTTAATAGTTTCCAGCGGTCTACGTAGAGGTCAGAGGAGAAGAAGTTTGTGTATGAAGTGGACGATGATGAAGTCATGGAAGAAAGTAAGGCAGTTGGATTAGCACTTGAAAAGTGCATCTTCTGCGATCTGCCTACGGTCAGGAAGACTAAATGCTGCCTCATACCGGCATGCTAGCGCTGCATGAAGCGCTGGCATCAAAGATGCCGCAGGAATCCTGAGCTGATTCCCGTCCGACCACTCCGGTAAGGGAATTCTTTGAATTTCTCGTCTTGTTAATCCATCATTAATACCACCACTCCCCACCCTGATTATGATTGATGAGTTCGCACTAATCATTCATGTCGAACAGAGGGGCAAACAATCAATCAATCATGCGACAGTAAGGTCGTGCAAATTGCTCATCAATCGTGTCAGAGGGTTACTGTAGCCCTTAGTCTCGTGATCGTCTCTTTTCTGTGGCGCTTTACTTTTTAATTTCAGGTATCGTTTGATGGAGGATGAGTTCACGATTCTCAACTGTCTCGACGAGAAATCGTATTGATAACGTCATCGTAAGCGTCATCATTTGTGTCTTTTCTAGTTTATTTTGTTTAGTCATCGGGCTTTTTTCTCTTCACGTCGAACTTCTCGGTGATTAAGCTCTGCAGCGAGTGTAACGCTCGATCGAAGACTACGACACCTTCGCTTGAAGGCTCGCGTCGATCATACAAGCTGATCATTTGCCAGCTCTGTTCCAACGAGAACAAGAGACTCCGGGAGCCTCTGGCTGATCTCTTCAATCACGTTCACTCCAACAGCGACATCGTGGAGGACGCTGATGTGGAAACGCCTGATGAAGAGGAGCTTGGAGAGAAATTGGTAAGTCACATCGTTTAACTGTTTAACTGTTTTGTTTGCAGAGTCAGATGGATCTGCTCGGACCCTCGAAATTGCTGGCGCTATGAACCGACTGATTCTGTTTTTCCTAAGCGAAGAAGCCGCTTCATACTGCTACCAGTCGCTGTCTGTCTGACTGTCACTCTCTGTGATCTCTGCCAGGAATTCATTTTGAATAAATTGTTAATGTTACACACACATACATAGCAGTTCACACTTTCCTTGTTTTCCTCGTTTTCCAGTCCCTCTAGGATGATGGATGTGCTGGGCGGTCACTGTTGTCGCTGATTGTGCGCGAGAAATCTGGAACAGGTTTTCACGTCGACCGTCCGCTCATAAATTATGACTGATCATCTGGGGGCGCCTCTTTGTGCCTTAGACCTCACGTGTTGTGGCATTGTTTTGATTTGGTTTTGTGTGGTTCTTGCAGTTATTTCCCTCTTCTAAATTTTATCGTTGCGGTGCTGGAAGAAGCTGCGGATCCTGTTGCTGATCCTGTTGATCAACCTGCTGAGGAGTCTATTGATCAACCCGTTGCGGAATCTGTTGATCAACCTGCTGCTGAGGCTGTTGAGGTACCTCCTGAGGAACCTGTTGATGAGCCTGCCGAAGAATCTGATGAATCGGTAGTTGAAGTGGAAGAGGAAGAGGATGAAGATGAGGACGAGGAGGAAGAGTCGACTTCTGAAGGTATTTATCGACCTATTTAATTTTTGTAGGTGCCCCACGTGCAGAGGCCTTGATCAGAATGTTTTGTATTTCTGTTTCTTCGTCCTCAGACGAGTAACTGCCCATGTCGTAATGCAAACAGAAGCCCTGTGACCCGATATATAAGCGTGTGTTATCATCACTCTGGACCTTCGGACCCGAGTGAGCATCCAATAAAGTCGTCAAACTCTCCGCTCTCGGGTGTCCAACACGCATCAAAGGGAAACCCACCTTTGAGCTACCGGAGGAATCTCTATTTCCTTATTATTCGACGTCGCTTTCTCTCGACTCCAAGTAGACGAGCAAAGTAACGCACGCAATTGCAAGATTCAAATTTAATCCGATAACAATTCACGTCATTCGACGTCGCTTTCGCTCGTTTCCAAGCAAACAAGCAAAGCTGTTTGCAAGCGATGCGATACGAAGCAAGCGATGCGTGATGGATTGCTTGTGGCCCATTAATGTTTCTCCCTCATTTTACCATTCTGCACCTCTCAACATGGATTCAACGCCGTTTCTATTTGCCGATTCCGTCTGCCATCAACTGCGACTGGAGTTGTTCGATCAAGTCACGCAGCTCTCCTCCGGATTCTGGTCGGCAGTTGGCCTCGTGCATCAGGCTAAACGGCGCAACCTACAATTCTTATGCGCACTGCACGGCCAAACTGTCGAGTACCGCTGTTCCGATGTGGTGACGACCACTTTTGACCAGTGGACTTCCAAAGTGGAGGTCAAAGATCTTGATTTGAAATACGACAGGATCGTTAGCTTTCAGAATGGCCTGGTGCACGCAGAAACCATTGAAGCTCCGCTGGACGATTTTCAACGCAGCATCTTTCCAACTTTTGCGTCTCTCGTAGCAAACTGCCACTTTCAGTTTGCAGAACGCAGAGAAGACTTCAAGGCGTCCATAAACAGCATGCGCTTTGTTTCGATAGAGGGCTACGAGGGCCAAGACACGTGCGATCTAATCGCTCCGCAACTCGAATACGGAACCGTCGAATCGATTATTCTACGACCCGGCGCCGTGAAGCCGAATCCGGAAGAACTCGCTGAACTGTTTGATCGGTTTGTGCGTTCAGCGAGATTTCATCGTCTGCACGCTCCAGGGCCGCTGCCAAACGACTACGAGCTGTATGCGCTGTTCCTGGAACGCGCTCTTGCGGGCGAACTGAAGGAGGGAGCGAAGATTAAGATAGGTAACTTGGGGTTTGATAGACACCGGCTCTACGATCTCTACCCGGAGTGCCATATACAATCGGGGAAGGTCGGTTGGCGGATTCCAAACTCGAATCTTGTCGTTGGAAACGCGTTTAGTTCAACGGATGGAGTTGAGTTGAAAATTGTTGCTGAAGGCACGTTGGATGAGGGAGTTCGGCGACGAACTTCAATCTGAAGAAACGACGGCACCTGAATCGATCTTAGACGTTCGTGTGCGGAGCCAAAAGAAGAACGACCGGAGCTCTTAACATGCGCATCTTGGTTTTTGCTTGATAATAAAATAACCTCTTAAGTCTGGTCTCAGTTATCATAGTAATCACGGTCTCTTTTGAGACCAAAAGATCAAGGAGTGAGACTGATCCCGGTCAAAGAACACAATCACATTCGTGAACACAAGGAGATCAGCGGCGGTCTCAGGCTACCATCGCGTCAATTTTCACTTTTTGCCTTTTTGTATTTTTGGACTTTGAATTGACTTGGCAAGCCTGCTTTAAAGGTACAGTGACATCGCTCCAAAAAAGTCTCAGATTTTTCTGAAATTTCGTCTAGCCCCCATATTCAACAATTGCGACCTCGCTGGTGAAATCAGAATTCTCGTAGGACAGCTCAGTCTTGAGCTATAAAACTTAGGGGGGACCCTAGATTTCCTAGAAAATCACTGGTCCTGGCGCGATATTATTGCGGTTGGAAATGCGTTGTACGGTAGCACTTTGACCGTTCTTTGCCGAAACTGACTATTTCCGGCCATTTCGAGTGATTCTGATGGCATGAGAGTTCTTCGCGACCTCGTTTGTATCAACCACAGCACGTGCTCCTACTGTGCAAACCTAAATCCTTGTTGGCCAGTGGATGCTCTTCAAAGCCAATCGCCGCATCAAACCCGGCGAACAGCTGCTGTGGAATTATTACGGCAAGCACTACGGAGATTCGCAAGTAAACGCGATGCCAATTACGAGTAAGTTATCCAGCACTAAAGCGCTCTAGAAAATAGCTCGATGTAAAAAATAGCCGCTAAATTGAATAACCGCTAAATGTGTAACCACTTATCTTATCTTATATCTTAAAGGGACAGTGACTTCGCTCCAAAAAAGTCTCTGATTTTTCTGAAATTTTGTCTACCCCCGTGACACGTGACGCTAAAGTCGTTCGCGGTAAAGTCGTTCGCGCTAATGTCATGTCGTCGTCTACCCCCACTAATTCGGCCCTTGGTGAAACCTCGAATTGGTCTGGAATGGCCATGGAAACACAGGTTTGTGGCTGAATAGCCGAGAAACGACAAAAAATCGGTTTGTGCGGTTCCGCGCAAATCGATTTTTCTACGTCCAAAGTCCACGATTGGTCAGCGAATGACAACATTTTGCGATTTTTCGGCCAAATAGCCGCAAACCTGTGTTTCCATGGCCATTCCAGACCAATTCGAGGTCGCGAAGAACTGTCATGCCATCAGAATAATCTTAAACTTAAAAATCTTTAAAAAAACAGATCTTACAGTTTGCTTTTTGATTTCGAAATGGAATTTGGAATTGATTTGTGTGTGTCAGAATTGCTGTTCCAACAACTTCAGTTGTCGTCTTATAGTATTTAAACCAAAAACGCTTATTTGGCGGTCGACAACCACTGAAAATCGAGAAAAGTTCAAAGTCTTAGTTTTGCTTTAAGCAAATCTTAAAAATCATTCGTTTTGTGATTTTCTTTCTGTTTCGAGTGATTCTGATGGCATGAGCGTTCCTCGCGACCCCCGCATTTGGCCGAAAAAAGGCAAAAAATTGTCATTTGCTGACCACTCGTGGACTTGTTGTTTGCGCGCAACCGCACAAATGGGTCGATTTAGAAAAAACTCTTGGTTTTTAGAATAATGAAAAGTTGGGCTCTAAACTAGAATTGCCGCCCCATCCTGAATAACCGCTACTGCTTCGGATCTACTGCTTCTTTGAGCCTTTAACCCTAGACGCCTGAGCTTACTTGTCAATGGGGAGGACGACGACGGCACACCAAACGTTATGAAATTTCTTGCGACATATCGACTTCTTGCCAACGAAATGGTTGACCCCGCTGACGGAGAGCAAGGTGTCGGCAACGGTGGGGTATAATTCCGGGTTAGAATGGGACAGAAAGTGTTGGGCGGGGTAGACGATCTGTTCGGCCTGATGTTTTGCGCGGAATGAAATTGCTATTGATTTTTGGTACGCCAAAAGCGCGCCTAAAGAGCGCAGAAAGAGGGTGAAATTTTTAATTTGTACCTCAAACCTCAACATGGTTCAACTTCACAGGTCTATAGCTCTCTATATGTGCTTGGTGTAGGGTACTTTTTAATTGATTTTGAAGACGAAAATAAATTGGATTGCAGAGGGATTAATAGAATAAAAAAAGAGAAAGTGACGGGTGTCTGTAGGATAGGTCCCGCCACGATGTCCTGTGGCCAGCGGCTGCACGCACGGCAACGCGTGACGGGTGTCGAACTGCTCGGCGGCCAGAACATGTTTGCAATGCGTTATTCATTCACGGTTTGACATTCATTGAACTTTTGAAATAGAGGTTTTTGTTCTCACTAGTTACTTTGTCCAACGAATTAGGCAAAGCCATGCGTAAACAACGCAGTAATTTCAGTTTCCTTGTATGCTTTTGTGGCATTCAAACCACTGTTGTGAATAACAGGCAAAAGCTAAAGAAAGTTGCCCTTATCGATTCGATTTCAATTGCGCGCCAAAACTCGTGGCGAGGCGACTGCGGCCGTCGATTTCGTAACCGCCGGTCTCCCCCCTCTGCCCTCAGTTCTCTGTTGTCGGGTCTGTGCAGCTGCCCAACGTTCGCTTCTTGTCAGTTGTGTGCGCATTGGTTGCTTTTCTCCGTTCATTTTTCATCGCGCTCGTTGCCGCAGACTCACGTCGCGCCTGATCTCATTTCAGGGATTGAATCAAAATCGCTATTGCGGCAGTCGATCTCTTCTGAGAATGATATTCAAAAGAAGGTAATATTTATTGTTTTCTTTGTTGCTAATGCCGCTCCTTTATTAGTTTATTAGTTTATTACTTTAAGATTAGTTCCACTTACCTTAGAGATTTCCAAATAGCGCTAAATTTCAAGTTGAGGAACACGCGGAAAATTGACCGCGGTTTGCTACTTATTTCGCCTGCACTGGCAAGAAACGTTGGGCAGCTGCAAAGACACGACAACAGAGAACTAAGGACAGAGGGGGGCAACGTTCTTTAGCTTTGTTATTTACAACAGTGGTTTGCATGCCACAAAAGCATACAAGGAAACTGAAATTACTGCGTTCTTTAAGCATAGCTTTGCCTAATTCGTTGGCCAAGACAGCGTGCAAGTGAGTAAATTATCGAGTAGATCCACCTCTGATCCAGTAGATCCAGGACTCGGCATTATTTCGCCTGCTGTACACAGCCTACACGCAACAAACCGCATTGTATTGAAAGTTGTGTCATAATTTCGTGTTTACTGATTTGTTCACTCTTGCAGCTGTGAAACATCTCACTCGCAATCGTCTCGTTGTGTCAACCGCGCTGTATTGAACAACTTTTCCATAAATGCGTCGCGATTCCACGAATTCGGCCAGTTTCAGTCAATTCTGGTTGAAACTCCCACATCAGCCGGGACAACTTTACGCGTCTCGCCTTTAACTTTACGGTATGATTTTGCAGTAAATAATCCTACATTTTATGCTCTGGTTGTTCAGAAACGTGCGCCGGAGAAAGAAGCCAGCGCGGACAAACTCAAAAACAATATTCCCCAACTCTTTGTGAAGCCGTCATGACTGATGTTCCGGATCCCATTAGGACATTTCGATGCGCTACACCGACGCAAAGAACAACGACAAAATGCTTAATTTTCTGCAAAACACGGAAGACAGAGTGGATTTTGGAGGACTTTTTAATGCGATTCTCAACGTGCCGACCACAATCCTAGCAACAAATGAAGGTATTTTCCACCTCGACAGAACCCAATGCCAAAAGAAGGTAAGGGTGAACATAGCTGACAAAATCGAGATCACGGTATTTTAAGCGTACGGGACTTCTCGTTTGCCCGGAAGCAGCCGTCAGCAATATGACGAGCAACCCGCTAACGGGCGGCCACTGCGAAGGCCTGATCATGAAGAAAGGCAATGGAACACTGGAGACATGTCCGCATCCCGAAAAGTATGATGCGAAGACGCTCTACCTGAGCGCGGCGCCCTTTGTGGAAGGACGAAGAAACGTCTCGCTAGATCTGGAGAAAACTCTTGACGGGCTGAAAGCCCTCAAGGTAACTTATTCGCAATGGTGACCTGCAATCCAACAAGATATTGTAGATTAGCCCAGCACGCTACGAACTGATGCATGAGCCGCTCGGATTCTTTACGCAGGAATGGAAGAAAACGCTCGCCACAACCCTCATCTCCTTTATAGCAATGGCAGTGATGCGACGTCTTTTCAGATGCTGCTGTGGCGGAAATGGAAACTGAAACTTTTTTTAAATTCGTAAACCCCTGTTTATCTACTTGTTGCGTCAGATTCCGGGGCGGCGCTGATTTTGCCGTTGTTGTTCTGATTTCCGCCGTGCTTGTTCTTCTTTTCGCCGCCGTGGTCCGTTGATCATGAGTCCTTTTCCGGTTTGCCAGAACGGCGGTGAGTGCCTGTTCTTGGACGAGTTCAGCTTCTGCCACTGTCCTCCACCCTTCGTCGGTCCCGACTGCTCGTCCTTGGCCAGATCGCGTGAGTTTTCTAAGCGAGTTCGTTTTAGCTTGAATGTTTACCTTTAGACCGAGCCATTGCTGTTTCCTTTGTCATCTCCACCGATGTTGTTTACTTGTCGCTGGTCTTCCTGCTCTTTCTCTGGTGTCCGGAAGATGGCGGCGCGACTGTTGCGGAGAATCCGGCTTCTTCCGAATAAGAAGACCGTGGAGATCAGCCGGCGGGATTACTTCAGTATCCGCGAAGCTTTCTCGGGCGAGTTGTGAGTGATAGGTGACATAAAGTTGTTGTTTACGTAATTGGGATGAGAGAGTGAGAGAGGGGGAGTGTGTTTACAACTACTAAGGGGAGGCGGAGAGTGGGAGAGGGCGACAACAGGAACTGATGAGAAACATAAACAAAACATAAACAAAAACACAACAAAAGACAAAACAAAAATAACGTTTAAACGCTCGCTGACTTTTTGACTTTTTTTGACTTGAGCGCTGACTTTTTTGCTGTCCTCGATTTGGTCTCGTGCGTGTTTCCAGGCCTTCTTGATGTGGCTGGCGAGATCGGTTTTTCCCCTCAAGGTAACTTCATTACAATTTATCACTCCCTGTTCTCAGAAGTGTCCACCGGGTCGTTGCTGGGCATGTTTCGGTCGGGGTTTTCTGTCGTTAAAACGTTTAGCAAGTCGGCGTTGTAACATTGCGCAAGTGTTGCGTTCGGGCAGGTATAAACTGGGACTCGGGCCCGCAGAAACGACTAGACTGGGGCCCGGGCCCGGCTCTTGTCCCACAAATTAACTAGTTTTCGAATTCAATTAACAAAGCAAACTTTATTCATTGGTAAAAAGGAAAACAGGATTATGCCGGCAAGTAGAGCAGGTAGTTGATTGTCCCGGGGACATCTTTCAGCGGCTGGAGTTTGAGTGGAGGTCTGCGAATTCCGTCGTAGGAAATCGAGCGGTGTTGATGTCGTATTACTCCGACATACTCCGTCAGTGACGTAAAGACCTTTTTTGATATGGCACGATGCGCCAGCCAGTTTGAACGGAAGTTGAAAGATCTAAATAAACTACAATCAGTAAAAGTTGGAAGTGGTTACCTTGATCTCTACGGGCATCTGCGTCACAGCCGATAGCGGAAGGTCTTTTTTTAGTCGTTTCTGCGGCCCGTTGCTTTCTGTGCCAATTTATTACTCCCTGTTCTTAAAAGTGTCCAGCGGTCGTTGCTGGCGCTGATGCCTTTGATGCCAGCGCTTCATGCAGCGCCAGCATGCCGGTATGAGGCTTCCTGTCATCACGGACGCCCCCCGGCCTATCTCAGCATCCAACTCCGTTTGTCCCAGAGCAATGCACGTGCTTTCCCAGGCCGCCGTCGCAACTTGAATAATTGGCTACGTCGCCAAAATCACGAACGTTATCTTGATTCCTTAGCAGAGGCGCTTCCGATCAAGGCATTCGGTGATCTCCGGATTCCTTTTCAGAATTCTAAACACCAAGAGCACCAGATTAAAGCTAAAATTACTTCAAAAACGCACCATAAAATTGAAGAAGAGGCGCGTAAAGTTGTCCCGGTTCATGTGCGAGTTGAAACTGGACGAATTCCTGGTATTTATGGAAAACCAATGATATATTCACACAATTTTCAATGCAATGCAATTGCTGCATCTGTGCTGGAATTCGAAGATGAGAGTTGGAAGAACGCCTGAGGTCCATAGCTTGGTGGCCTTCTTGGTGTAGTACTTAGACTCCTCAATTTGAAGAGTGGCGCCGACTCTGATGTAGTCTACCTCTCCTTCGTAGTGGGAAGGAAAATCAGCATCAAAGTATGGGTCCAGTTTGAACTGAAAGAACAAACGTAAAAAAAATAAATTTAAAATGCAGCCTCACGTCTGAAGAATGTTGGACGTGGTACGTTTTTTCCGGACCTCTGGACATCTTCGACTGACACGAGCCCTTCGAAAAAACTTTGCAATCGCGGCTGACATCGGTACTCCCGGTACCCCTCAAGATGTTTGCTTCAATGCAAAGATTTTTTAAACTTACCACGCTCGCGCAGAGATCAAGGTTCACTGCGAATTCTTCGTATCTCTCTCCTCTTCGTGCCTTGCCGTTTTTGTCGTTCCTTTTGCGTCGACGAAGCCGAGCTGTCGAACATTGTAGAGTGTTCTTAAAGACAACACTTGGGGGACGCAGGTCGTTGCGTTAACGGTGAGTGCTTGTGCGTCGCACGAGTGTGCAAAGACACTGCTGCCGAGCATCGTGGTGGCTTCGGGCCCGGTCCTTGCTTCTCTCAGGAGCCTTCTGTCTGGCACTTTGTTCAGCAAGAACAATGACTTGAGAACATCGTCAAAGATCTTTGTTTTGAGTTTTGTGCCAACCCTAAACAGAAAAATTCAGATTTAAACTGATTAAAACCATAACACTTACGCACGCACCGCGCTGTGAACCTGGACTCCAAAGTTCTTTAGCCGGGTGTTCATCCACCAGTTCAAGTTCGAGGTTTTCGACTTCTGCCTTTAATCCGAGAAACTTGTGAATTCCATCATTGATTTCTTCAAAGTTGCTTCGAAACCAAAGTTCGTTTCTATAGTAAAAGCAGCAAAAATGTGGTGCAAAACAGACACCGAAGATGTTGGTTTACGTGCAATCTTAGTGGATTTCGAAGAAGGACGCAAAATGTTCCACAGCGTGCTGCATTTTATAGTCTTGCTGTTAATTACTTCGATACTCAGCAAGTTCTCTGCATCTTCTGGTTCCGTAAAATAAGTAGTCAATAGCTGCGACCAGATCTCACGAGTGCTCCATGCTCCAGCATTGTAGTTTTCTTCGGCTGTGAGAGGTTATAAACTTGGCAGAAGATTTACAAACTTGGTTTCACTGCTTTTAATGCCAGAATAATTCTCGCCCGTCCATCGATAACTTCATAATTTTGACAACCCAGCATTTCAACAATAGGAGGAGCCGAAAGGAACATATCATCGGGAATTGAATCATTTGATTTGAAGTGTTTTGTACATTGGAAAGTGCCCGCCCGCTGGAAGATCTCACGCTGAATTTGTAAATTTGTACTTTTAACTTTGTAAAGAAGTCAAACTAACCGATCTGTCCATGATGCATTCATAGTTTTCGTAGATTCAAACTATATATGAGTTGCGCTCACTAGGAACTGCATGATGGACAGACCAACATCTAGGAAAGTTGCTGGTCGCAGGTCGTTGACGAGTTGCTGCGTGACCAGTCGTGCCTGAAGGGCAAACGCCTCAGCTCTTTCAGCTTTATAGAAGGTGCAAGGGATCCGTTCGAGCCCTTTTTCGCTATAGATAGCCATCAGATGGTGACCAAAGAGAACTTCGTAGCGGCTGTTGTCGCGACCATCCACTTCGATCACATCGATACGGGGTAGATCGTTCGAGTTCTGCACACTTTGGTCGACAAGTGCGGCAGATTTCGCGATGAATTCAGGCGCCAGTTTAATGAAAAGCGTTGGAACAAATTTGCTGGAACAGAAACTGGTCGCAGGTTGTTGATGAGGTTTCTCAACTCGTTGATCACCCATACGTCAGAAACGAAAGTTGGCGCTTTTGTTCGCAGATACTGGTGACCGCGTCCGTCCGATCGTGAACTTCAGTCCGGTTCTACTGATCATAACGCTAATGTCATAACACTTGAAACAACTAAACTAAAGGTATAAAGTAATATGTAACAAAACAAGACTTTGAGTACAGACTTCATTTTCATTTTAAATTCTACTTTTTTGATTGACAGCCGCACGTCAGTTGGGAGAAATGCCAATTTCAACCGTCGCTAACGCGGGTCAAAACGCACTCGTAGTTGTGCTGATCTTAAAGATTCGGTGTGAGTCTTGAATTTACTAGCGGTGATGGTTATACCTTCTTCTGAAAATTCTCAACGTTTTAACGACTGCAGAAACGGCGTTTTGTTTGAATAAATAAAATGAGACGAGACTAGACCAGATTTTTTCAAAACAAAAAAAATCAATGCGCAGCACTGCGAGAATCACGCTCGAATCAACCAATTTGCGCCGATCATTCCTATAATGGCAATTCAAGTGCGAAAAATTCAAGTCTTGCCCGAGCAGAGACGAATTACGATCAGCCGGCGACAGTAACTAAGAGCACGCGAGCGCTCCATTGATAAACGCCGCGCTTCTCCCTCTCCCTTGATGAATCACGCTAGCAAAGAACTCAATGCTTACGACTCTAAGTGCGACAGAACGCACGCATTGTTACCGTAATCCGAATATGCTGCCCCGATAGACCAAAGTTAACATCAAATATTTATCTTCTAAACAAAGGTGAAGACAAAAACACATAAATAAACTACATCATCCAGATCGACGTGAGAGCTTCCGTGTCTCATTCGTCCTCGTAGGAGGAGGAGGGGAGCAGCGGGCTCAAGACAGCCACAAGGACCTCCTGGTCCAGAAATCACCGCGTGGACAGATCCTGGTCTGAAAAGCTCTCAGTTACGAAAAGAGCGAGATCGATGTAAGAGCTTCCGTGTCTCATTCGTCCTTGTCGGAGGAGGATGTCATGAGTGATGTCGTGCTGCTCTAAAAGCCCCTCATTCGCCATTTCAAACCATCAAGTCACCCTGTAAAAAAAGAATATTAATCTGAAAACGATATTTGGGAACATACGCGGTGACGAATCCGCCTAGGTACCATTTCGGGTAACTGGGGGCATAGAGCTAACAGCATTGTGGATATCGTGGCAGGCTTCCAAGCTTTCGGACTCCAGTTTCCAGTTCCACCATTTCAACCAGTGCTCATAGCGACACTTCAGGGCATTTGGGTAGCCGTTCTCCTCAAAATGCATTGCTCGATCGGCCTACTCTCTCTCTCTCTCTCTTCAGACGATCTTCTTCATTCGACTACAAACAATTCTGGTTAGACTTAATAAACGACAATTCCTTTACCTTCCGAAGCAACGACGGCTCATTTTCTGCTGCAAACACCTTTCCTTTGTCCTCATCCGTGTTTAGCTTCTTATCTTCTGTCTTCTCATCAGTCATGCTTAGGTTCACTTCTCGAAAGTTGCGTTCAGTTCGCACTTGCAGTGATCAACTCATCCTCGTTGTCGTTCTTCTTTGCGTCGGTGTAGCGCATCGAAATGTCCACGAGGGGATCCGGAACATTAGTCATGACGGCTTCACAAAGAGTTGGGGAATATCGTTTTTGAGTTCGTCCGCGCTGGCTTCTTTCTCCGGCGCACGTTTCTGAACAACCAGAGCATAAAATGTGGAGTTATCTAATGCAAAATGCTACCGTAAAATTGAAGGAGAAACGCGTAAAGTTGTCCGGGCTGATGTGGGAGTTTCAACCAGAATTGACTGAAACTGGCCGAATTCGTGGAATCGCGACGCATTTATGGAAACGCTGTTCAATACAATGCGGTTGACACAACGAGATGATTGTGAGTGAGATGTTTCACAGCTGCAAGACTGAACAAATCAGTAGACACGAATTATGACACAATTTTCAATACAATGCGGTTTGTTGCGTGTAGGCTGTGAACAGGCGAAATAATGCCGAGTCCTGGATCTACTGGATGTACGGATCTAGGTGGATCTACTCGCTAGTTTACTCACTTGCACGCTGTCTTGTCCAACGAATTAGGCAAAGCTATGCGTAAACAACGCAGTAATTTCAGTTTCCTTGTATGCTTTTGTGGCATGCAAACCACTGTTGTAAATAACAAAGCTAAAGAACGTTGCCTCCCCCCTCTGCTTTCAGTTCTCTGTTGTCGTGGCTGTGCCCAGCGTTCGCTTCCAGCGTACTTGAAATTTAGCGCTATTTGGAAACGCCTGAGGTAAGTGGAACTAATCTTAAAGTAATAAACTAATAAACTAATAAAGGAGCGGCATTAGCAACAAAGAAAACAATAAATATTACCTTCTTTTGAATATCATTCTCAGAAGAGATCGACTGCCGCAATAGCGATTTTGATTCAATCCCTGAAATGAGATCAGACGAGATCTGTGTCTGTAGTAACGAGCGCGATGAAAAATGAACGGAGAAAAGCAACCAATGCGCGCACAGCTGGCAAGAAGCGAACGTTGGGGAGCTGCACAGACACGACAACAGAGAACTGTGGGCAGAGAGAGGAACAGAGAACAGGAGATGCGCGGCGGTCACGAAATCGACGGCCGCAGTCATCTCGCCACCTGTTTTTCGGAAAACAAATCGATCAGGGAAATTTTTGTTCCTTGGACCACGTGTCGCCACCGATTGCGATTTACAATTTTCAGATTCAAACAATTCTGCTGTATTCTTTATTTGGATGTTTTGCTGCGCATTCGGGTTGTAAGAGCGGCGGCGGCGACCTTGGTTCTAGTTTTTCATACTTTTCCATGCTGGAAATTTTGGTTTTCCACAAAGCAAGACGACCAACCGATCGCTACAGTAATAACACGGGTTGTATCAATGTGAAAACAGCATTGTTGTGTTTACTCTTGGTGGTTGTGAAACTTTTCACTTGAAATTCTCTTTTGTGTCAACCGCATTGCATTGTACAGAGTTCCATAAACAGACCGCAATTCCAGGAATTTGCCAAGTTTCAGTCAATCCTGATCGAACCTTCCGCATCAGTCGGAACAACTTTACGCGTCTCGCTTTCAATCTTACGGTTTGTTTTGCATTAAATAACTCTACATTTTATGCTACATACAATCATTTAGAATATTGAAAATCATCCAGATCATCCAGTACAGGTACAGATCAGAGTTCACAAAGAACTCACCCTTCCTACACATCGCATTTTAGTGTCTTTCCCTCAAACACGTTGCTTTTCCATTAGCGAAAAGGGTCGCAAAGTAGCCGCCTAGGAACAATTTTGTTGTCGAGGTTGCGTTTAAGTCTGCGACTGGGGCTTGGGAAAGAAATGGAACGCCGTTCATACTGTGAAGCTCAGTGAGCTACCGTATCCGCCTGAATAAGACAAGATTGGCGGCTTGTTGAAGCCAGAGGCCATCAAGACCTTGTTGATCTCAAATCGTGGACAAAGTGACAACTTGCCTGTTTAGAGTGTTGTCGTCGGGAATACCGTTTCCTACGACGAGGAAACTTTAGGCTTCCTTCTAACTGCATCGACTTTTGATCGAACAAGGAACCCCCCTTGAAAGGAACAACCAACTCGGAATGCTTAACACATTTCGCCGGTGCAGTGAGTTTTCGATTTTCTTATCAACATACTAATAGAGAATTTAGAACGTCTTGAAATTTAGAAATTTAGAACAAGAAAAGAGTTCGTTTGCGACAACAACGATAATAAATGTGCAGTAGTTTTCGGTCAACACTATGGATCGAACATCGAATTTTCGTCTCATTTCGAGGAACGCAAGGAGCCTTACAATTGCTCGATGAAGCAAAGAATAGCACTTTGCTCGTTCCGCTAGACAATATCGGTTCTGTCAGAGTTGGAGAATATTTTAATGATCTGCTCGAATAAACTCGAAGAAACTGTTAATTTGTCCGTTCCAACTATAACAAAAACTGTGTTAGTGAAACATCGCTTTACTTCTCTAATTATCCAACAATTTTTCTAAGAATTCAGGTCTTCATTAGGATCGACGGGAGGCTCCTCTTCTTCACTTTCTTCTGCTTCGTTGTCGATGAAGTTCGAGCTGCCAATTGCTTCGTCCACATTCTCATCTTATTCCTAAAAACGTGATTAGAACAATTGATAGTACAAAACTTACTCATGAAGAAGGTCCACATCGTCCTGTGAGTGATGGTACTCCCCGGGAAGTCGAAGTCTGTCAGCCCGTCCGCGCTTTCTTTGTTGATTAAGCCGAAACAGACGAATAACAGTCTGTTTAGCTTCTGGCCATACATGAGGCCTTCTGTTGAGCGAGGCCTTTTACGGGAACGGGCAGTTTTGCTTGGTGGTTTCGCGCAGAACAACGCGATTTGTTCCGGGGTAGCCTCGTGATATTCTTCTACGGCTACTGGCCAGACGAACCCGTCAGACGTCTTAACGACGAAGGTAGTTGCCGCCTTGTATTGGGGCAAGTTCGCGCTTTCTATCTAAAAAATTAGTGGTGCTTGAAGAAGTTTGAAGTAAGATCTCAGTGTACCTGTTCAAGGAAGCCCTTGTAGTTTCTAATGTGGCCGGAGAGATCCGGGGCTTTCTCAACTCTTTTATCACAAAACGTTGGAACGCCTTTGTGCCTTTGGTGACCGCGCTGGGTGGCCTAGCGCACCAGGCATTGTAGGTCGGTGGGTCACCATGGCCTGCGTGTTCCATTTTGCCGCTAATGAGCGCTTTGAACATCTCCAAGTGCACTCTATTTTCGCGCTCCGAGTTTCCGATAATGCTGTAGATGGGGTTGTTGAATTTCTTTTGGAGAATCTGCTCCAAAGTCAGCTTCGGCTTGCCCATATTTCCCGTAAAAGTCGCAAAAACGGGTGCTGCCACGAGAACACCAAGAATGGTGTTCTCGTCCGTGAGAACACGTTCGATTAGTCGAGAGTTTTCGAGCGACTTGCCAAGAGGTAACAACTCGTTGCTTACCTTAATGATTCAATGTACGATTCAAACTACTATAGGAGTTGCGCTCACTAGGAACTGCCGGATGGCCAGACCAACATCTAGGAAAGTTGCTGAGTTGTTGACGAGTAGTTCCGGCTTTCTCAACTCGTTCTATTGCTTCCTTAGCAGAGGCGCTTCCGATCAAGGCATTCGGTGAGTTCCGGATTACTCTTCAAAATTCTAAACACCAAGAGCACCAGATTAGGGCCGATTACTTCCAAAACGCACCATAAATTTGAAGAAGAGGCGCGTAAAGTTGTTCCGGTTGATGTGCGAGTTGAAAGTGGACGAATTTCTGGAATTACGACGTATTTATGGAAAACTGTACCAATGGTATATTAACACAATTTTCAATACAATGCGATCGCAGCATCTGTGCTGGAATTTGAAGATCACTATACAGGATGTCCGGAAGGTCACGCTAAAGAAATTTTCATGACAAACGTGACCATTTCTTTTGACAAACGTGACAAACTATATTTTGTTCCTGATTTTTTGATTTTGGTAATTTTTTGTTTGCAGAAACGAAAGGAACTAAGCAAAAAACATTATTACAAAAACAAAAGAAATTCAACTACTTTGTCGCATGGCAGATCCTTCTGGACACTCTGTATACAAACAAAATACGACACTCTCAAACGTTCAACAAATGCCCTGTGCGGGCAACACAACGGTCACCGCTTTTGTTCGTAGTCAACTTCAAATTCACCGTTTGGAACGTCGAGCGCATTCCAACTTGTCAATGAAATTACCTTCTTTTGAACAAGATTCTCAGAATAGATGACTGTCGCAATAGCGATTTTGCTTTAATCCCTGAAATGAGACGAGACAAGACGTGTCAGACAAGATGTCTGTGGCAACGAGCGCGATGAAAGTTAACGGAAAAAAGCAACCAACGCGCGCACCCATCTGCCAAGAGGCGCTAACGTTGGGCAGCTGCACAGACACGACAACAGAGAACTGAGGGCAGAGGGAGGAGGAAAAGGGGCAACAGAGAGCAGGAGACGAGGCGGTCACAAAATCGACGGCCGCAGTCGTGTCGCTACCTGTTCTTTGGAAAACAAATCGATCAGGGAAATTTTGTTTTTTTCGCTCCTTGGATCACATGTCGCCACCGATTGCGATTTTCAATTTTCAGATTCAAACGAGTTGTATCATCGTGAAAACAGCATTGTTGTGTTCACTCTTGCTGGTTGTGAAACGTAAAAACTTAAAATTGTCTTTTGTGTCAACAGCATCGCATTGCACAGAGTTCCACATAAACAGACCGCAATTCCAGGAATTCGCCCAGTTTCAGTCAATCCTGATCGAACCTTCCGCATCAGCCGGAACAACTTTACGCGTCTCGTCTTTAATTTTACGGTATGTTTTTAAAGTAATTAGCTCAAATGTGGTGCTCAGAAATTAGCTTAGAAAGAACAAAAGTCCACGAGAGCGTCTTTCACGGAATTAGTCAGTCGCTCCTGCGAGAACTGCTAACGATTTACTTGAGGCAACCATCCTAAACTTAGAGCGACTAGGACCGAAGGATGTTGAAATAATTTAAAAAAAAGAAGAAATTAAGGTAATTTGTGGAAATAGCACTTTGTTAATGCAACTGTAGTAGTAGGTGCCCTTTACCGTAAGCTCAGACTTAGTGTGCCCTTTACCGTAAGGGAGTGGCCTAGGGTCGTTGCACTGTTAGAGGACAGTTCATGTGTGCGCGGCGGCGCGCTTCTAGCCGCGCGACGGACTTCGGGGTGACCTCTTATCTCTGCAGGATTCAGGCCGCGCGACGGTGCTTGAAGGAAAGTGACCTCTTATCAGGAAGATTCTAGAACGCGGCTTCTGGTCGCGCCGCGCCTTTACCGTCGGCGACGAACGGACGGACCAACATCAAGTGTGCCCTTTACCTATTTCATCCGAATCCTTCGTCAACGAGGTCAACATATTGAGAAGAACTTTACGCAAACAACGATTACGAACAAGTTGAGTTAATCTGTTTTTCAGTAAACTAATCGATATCGTAGGAAGAATTTCTTGGAAGAGTTCAGAACGACGATTTTGAAGACGACTGTCTTGTCCCGTACTTGCCGCAGCAGTACGTCAATGCCGTTTTTGTGCAGAAGCTGTGTTCCGGTTGCTGTAAGTTTATCACCATCCTCTCAGTAAGTAAAAAAGTATATTTAGCTTTGAAAGATCTAGAAAAGGAATGCCTCCTAACCTGTGGAAATCGCCGGCAAAATTACATTACGAATTTTGACCACCCTGACGACCCTCATTATGTCATTGATCGATTCATCGATCTGTTGATGGAGAAAGCAAGCGGCAAGTATACTCACAAAGGGTATACTTGTCTGTCCCACAATAAATTTCTTTCAAACAGTTGCTCTAAACCCACCGCAGATTCAACATAATTCGAAAAGTCTAAATTGAGCCAAACATGAGTTGGTCAATTAGTTTCGTTCAAATCGGCTGCTTGTTCCTCCTTCAGTGTGGCCGCCACCACGGCACCAAGTGACGCTCCTAAACTGCGGGCCAACTATAAGAAATCTGTCCTCGGGGTACGCGATTGCGAGGTTCATAAAGCTGGGCCGAAAATCTGTTATCGTCCACAGGGCATCGAAAACGTTTTTGAAATACACGGAAACGAGTGCTCCGGTGTGATAAAACGATGTTAAACGACGGAATCACTTGCTTATCCCAGGATCGTCTCTGAACGACACGAAGACCGTACCGGACGAGCTACCGTTGTAGGCTCGCCCGACGCGAACGGTGCCAATCTTGGCCGTACAGAGGCGACACCAGCGCAAGGATGAAAGCTGCGTGGAGTGTGCCTTTAACTTTGCTTTCGTCTCTTTTATACCAGATTTTGTGCGAAGCGCCGCCTATAGAGACAGAGAAAGGTCACTGACAAACATGAAAACAAAAGCGATCGGCGCTCGCCATTACGACCACGTTTGCATGTGATTTGCGTTGCGATCATGTGGCAAATGAAACGATTTTAAGCTTCAAAGCAGTGCAAGTGCACATTCAAATAAATCAACATCGACAAAGGCGTCCGCACAGCACATTGCAACATTCTTTTTTCGTAATTTCGTACATGCAGACAAAGTCAACTGAAATTTTAATTTTAACGAAACACTCAATTGAATCCACAGAGAAGTCTCTCTTGTCTTCCTGACAGTCGCGATTCACAACTGCCCGCTGAGACATGCTCTTGCAAGACAAATGGATTTACAGCAAAATCCTCGAAGTAAATAATTCCGGAATCACTTGCTTATCCCAGGATCGTCTGAACGACACAAAGACCGTACCGGACGAGCTACCGTTGTAGGCTGGCCCGAGGCGAACGGTGCAGTTATTGGGTGGTTCCGCGTCGTCGCAATTCGTCACAAAGTGCCACCGCCAGAAATCCTGAAATCTCCTCTTGGCGAGAGAAATCTTGGCCGTACAGAGGCGACACCAGCGCAAGGATGAAAGCTGCGCGGAGAAGGGTCATGTCGAGTGTTCCTCTTCCTGTCTTCGTGACAGTCGCGATTCACAACTGCCTGCTGAGAGAAGCGCTTGCAAGACAAATGGATTCACAGCGAAATCGCCGAAGTAAAGATGTTCGGGTACATCCATTGTTGCCAAAAGAGGTTCGCTGTCTCTATCGTGAATAACCCGATCGACTCCTGTCTGCATGTACGAATTTTCATAAACGGTTAAAAATTCTTTGAGCTTCAATACCTTGTATACGGTTCCGTAACCGTCATTATCAGGGGGGATGACGGTAACTTTCACTGTGGTAGCATGCAGAAATGCCGTTTCGCTCAAAGTGCACGGTACGTTCTTTTCAGCATCTAGTTTGAATGAAATGCTCAACCACTCGGTTGTACAGCTTGAGCTCTGAGGTGCTCTTTAATCCTCACCATTGCTGCTTGTATTGGGATGACGAATTCCCGTTCTTTTTCAGCATCCAATTTAAATGAAATGCTCAACAAAGCGGAAGGAATGCTTTGGTTTAAACTAAAAGTTGCATTTACGTTTGAAACGTCGCACTCACAGGACTTACTTACTGTGGTCTGACATTTCTCCATTAGTATTTGGAATTCCTCGTAAGCTCCCCTTGAGTCTTTTCAAATACCATCAAGGAGCGCAACTGTAGGTTCGGTTTTGGTGAGTTGTTGAGTCGGGTTGTCCACGTCTTTAGATTAAAAGGGTCAGCGTTGACATTAAAGAAATACGGTGAGTTCTAGTCGATATTCTAAACATCCAGAGAATCGAATAACAGATCTATTTACTGCAAAAACATACCGTAAAATTGAAGGAGAGACGCGTAAGGTTATCTCCGCTGATGCGGGAGTTTCAACCAGAATTGATTGAAACTTGGCGAATTCCTGGATTTACGACGTATTTATGGAAACACAACGTGTTGACACAACGAGATAGTTGTGAGTGAGATGTTTCACAGTCAGTTCACAGCAGTGAACACGACAATGTCACAATTATCAATGCAAAGCGGAGCATTAGTATTGTAAACCCAAATCTGTTGAAATTAACGAACTCAATTGATTCCACAGAGAGAGAAGTCTCTGTCTTGTCTTCGTGACAGCCGCGATTCACAACTGCCTGTTGAGAAATGCTCTTGCAATACAAATGAATTTACAGCAAAGTCCTCAAAGTGTTCACGTACCTCCTCGTTGCAAAAAGAGGTTCGCTGTCTCTATCGTGACTAATCCAATCTTGAGAAGGTGTTCCGACAGAGCAGTAACAGGTGCAACTTTTACTTTAATATTGTTTTATTCCGCTTAACATTTAAATAAATTGAACGCATGATTACTGTAACTTCACACCTCAAACTGGAACGGACAAAAAAGACTCCATCAAATCCGAACAACGTGACAGAGCTTTTCGATCGTCTCCAGCATCGAGGTAGCTGTTACGCTGGTGATTGTCGTCCCAACGAGCTTTAATCCAGCTACGTCGCGTATCGGGAGAACATAGAAGGTTACGGAAGACGATCCTAAACAGAACTCTAGTAGATGAGATGTGCACAAAAAACTACTTTTCTCCGTTCTTGAACGTCAGTGTAATTGTCTGCTTCGGTATGCAGCTAACGGGGTTTCTGTAGTGTC
The DNA here is from genome assembly GCA_007213375.1 of Steinernema feltiae. Lineage (NCBI taxonomy): Eukaryota > Metazoa > Nematoda > Chromadorea > Rhabditida > Steinernematidae > Steinernema > Steinernema feltiae. The sequence goes on from MQUG01000120.1 coordinate 252,834, forward strand.
TGGGTCGGCTGTCGGAGGATTCATTTCCTGCGTCCTTCCAGAGTGATGGTGATGCGAACTGTCTAATCGAACGCAACCGGCCATTCCCGTTGGCAACTGTCCTGGTGCCTAATAAGGCAAAATGTCCGTATGCGTGCAGCGTGCGCAACCGGTTGCAGGGAGTGACGTCGGAGGTCCAGATCACTCTCCAAAGACACTGATCGGCTCCTTTTTCTCCCCTCTCCGCACTTCTGGATGAGCGGTTCTCGTGCGGGCACTTTCTGAATCACTCGCCACTCGTGCACAAGGGCGTCGCGTTTTGCGCTGCAACATTCTTTGGCGCATTTTTGTGTAAAAATTTTGTCACTTAAATGCGCGACCACCTGTGGATGCGCGCCCTTTTCGAGCCATTCTCTTCTCCCCACTCCCCCTGCAACTGTATTCTCTTCCTCTCCTTCAATTCGCACATTTCTATCGCGCGTGGTTCGAGTAAACAGTCGAGAGTTTTCTATTCTTTTTACTGTCTATCAACTTCTTTCTTCTGTCTACAGAATGCGCTGGCGGTGGCAGCCACTTGTGCTGCTGTTAGCAGTCTCAACCTTTTCGTACACCTCAAGGCGAGATGTGCACGGTAAGCCGGATGTTCAAACCGATTTTAAAGGGGTTCCGTTGAGGGGTATTTATGTTTCGAATCGCGGGATCAGAAGCCCGAGGGCTTTATTAATTATGAGCTAAGTGGAATAGGAGTGAATGAGCCAGCCATGTGGGCAAAAGGGGTGCGGTGATGATTGATAATTGCGGCGATAGGCGAAGGCCGATCGGTCTGAAACCGGAGTTGCCGCTTCGTAGTTTTCCGCGCAACCCTTTCACCCTCTGATTTATGACCTCGTCACTGTACACATGTGGAAATGTGGAAATGCGGGTTGCGGTCGCGTAACGACGAGAAGAGACTCTCTCTCGCGCGCATCAACAAACTGTCATTATTACGTCGATCGATCTGGTCTGGCAGCAATTAACGCACTTACAAGCGCATCTTGACCACATCCAGATCGATTCGATCGGATGACGATCATATAGCCCACAAACATTAAAATTTGCATAATTTATAGCGCACACACAAACATCCCACTACTACCGTAACCCAACGATCAACACAGATCTTTGAACTGCTTGTTTCAGACATTCAAATCACCATCTACCCTGAAACGATAAGCGTTCGCGAAGGACGTGAAGCGAACTTCGAGTGCCGTGCGCGTACTTACGACAACAACCACTTTCCGTCGGTTAGGTGGACACGCTGCGGAGGTCCTCTGCCCAAAGGAGCCTACGAATCAGGTGGCCGTCTCACCTTCAATCCTGTATCTCTCGCCGATTCGGGTATCTACGTTTGCGTTGCCAACCACAACGGCCGTACCGCCGAAGCTCCCGCCACCCTCCAGGTTCAGTCATGTAAGTTCTCCGCTTCGTGACACGACTTTAGCGCGAACGACTTTAGCGCGAAATTTTTTAAGTTCAAAATTGTTTTTGCATTTGACTTAAGTTTTTATGACAGACCTCACTTCCTCTGCGCCTTGAGCAATTTTAAAGCGTTACCGGAGGTAATTTTGGGCGAAGACTTGTTATTCTTACGTCGTGTTGTTGGGAAACAGGCTTTGAACTCAGTTTTTAGGCTTCGTCTTGAGCTAACCATGCTGTAACTGCCTTAGGCTTAGACCCAGGAGCTGCCGCAAGGTTTGCCTAGTGAATTTTGCGCGAGCGCAGCGAGCACAAAATTCACAAGGTTAACTGGAGGCTTCGTCCTAGACTTTGCCTTTGATCCACTTCGACGTCTGGTCTGACCTTGTTGTTAGTTGAAATGGTCTCTGAGTGCAAATATCACGAGCTACGAACAATATTATGGAGAGAAGAAGACTTTGGTTGTCATCGCGACTTGAAAGTAATTTCGAAAGTAATTTCGCGGTAATTCGTTCGCGCTAAAGACTTTCGCGCTAAAGTCATGTCGTCCTCCGCTTCCTACTTTGCTCAGTGTTAGTTAGCGCGTTGCACATGCAGGTATGCGCCGGCGCGTCATAAATTATTTAGTTTTTAAAGTAAACAATTGGTCGTACTCGCTGCGGACTCGATTGTTGCCAACTTTGCGATTGCCGCCGATAATGCGATCGAGAACGAGTTTGCGGTTTTGCCTCCTGATGAAAAGTGTGCGACGTGGGAATGTGTGGGAGTGAGGACGAAATAGTGAGGGGGCCAAGCGAGCGGAAGCTTGCTAAGCGCGATTGAATAGCGCTTGCTGGCGCGCTGGAAATTTGTTTGCTCGGTGTCGTAAAACTTGAGCTCTTTCGTAATTTGCACTTTGTCTAGATGGACCTCAAGAGTTGCAAGGATTCGGAAGTGTGGTCGGCGGAAGCTCGACAAGCTGCATGGCCGACGAGAAATCGTGCGCGAACAGCGAATGCGTCAAGTCTGACTACGTTTGCGATGGTGAACCCGATTGTGGCGATAGATCCGATGAACAGGTACGTATGGATGAAATGCTGGCTGACACAGTTCTGAGGAGCCGAAACAAAAACAAAAAACGGAAGCGCATTTCTAACGTTTTTCCGCTTTCAGAACTGCCCAGCACTCAGAACTTGTGAACCGAACGAGTTCAAGTGCAACAACGGTCGCTGTGCGCAGAAGATGTGGATTTGCGACGGCGATGACGACTGCGGAGATAACTCTGACGAATTGAACTGCAGAGAGAAGTCCGCTGGAGAACTTTGCAAACCGACCGAGTTCAAGTGCCGCAGCGGAGAGCAATGCGTTCCGGCCAGCGTCCAGTGCGACGGCACCAACGACTGCAGCGATGCTTCCGATGAGTTTGCTTGCCGTCAACCGGAAATCGTTCAGCCACTGGAGACCAACAAGACCGTTCCCGTTGGATCCAACTTCACGCTCACCTGCCGCGCTGTCGCACGCCCAGAAGCGTACATCAACTGGCGTCTGAACTGGGGACCTGTCTGTGATCCTCCTCGTTGTCTTCAAAACTCGGAAGGAGGAGTTGGCACCCTAACGGTGAACAACGCGCAGCCTTTGGACGAGGGAGCCTACAGTTGCGAAGCCATCAACGTCCGTGGACGTGTTGTCGCCACTCCTGACTGCATCGTTAGAATCGTGAACATTCCGGCGCCCACCCTCGCTCCTCCTCCGTCACCGCAGTCTCAGGTCTTGCTTGAAAGTACTTGAACTTGAAAGTTAATGTGGAGAAGAAGGAATTTTGACAGAACTCAATGGGTCAATTGGTTTAAAAGATGTTGTAAGGATCCTAGGAGGCTCCACCTTGCTGAGGCACCCGTCACACGCCTTAACTTGTCTGTCGCCACACTCAGCACCATCATCAAACCATCGACAGCACAACGACAATCTCACAAATTACGAAAGAGTGTTTCATTCATTCTTTCCGTCTGTTTTCGATCGATCAGTGATCAGCGAGTACATGGACAAAGGAGCATTTAGCACTCACAGAATGACGCAGCCTTGCGAAACCGCCAGAGGAACAATGGGAAGCGCAGCCAAACGACGACGGACATTATCTAAACGTAGCCTCAACAAATGCGCAATTGCGCAATCGTTTCTACTCACGATCGCTACTTGATTTGCGAAAATGATTTGTATATAAGCGGAGCGTCCGATCATTCGTGGTCCGATCCCGCGCATCACCTACTCCTCGCGCAGCACTGACGAACTCTGAGGCTGATCCAGGATAGGATTAAGGTTAAGCTATCAGATACACGTGACTAGATCCTACGGCGACAACGTTGGTGACGGGCCGAGGAGCGCAGTTCAGAACCTTTTTCAAGCGTCCGCTATCACATACACGTGCCTAGAGACCAATAAGCCGACTTGCGGAGATCAAAAAGACTGCTTTAAACGTGCTGAAACGAGTGAAACAAGGCGAAATCAACAAACGATTGTGTCCTGACTTTTCCAATTCTCACCAAACGACCAACGAGTTATCAACGTTTTACAAAATAAAAATTAGCGAACATGACATAAGTTTAGATTACAAGGAGATTTGGAGTTGTGCAGCGAGCTACCAATCGTTCGGCTCCTCGTCGTTCGGCTTCTCGGCGCTTTGTTCGTGATCTGAACATTTACTGTTTTGTAAGCAGTAGTAATCACAATACTTACCATAGACGATTGGTGCGTAGATGAAGCGCAGAGTAACATGGAAATCGCATTGACGTAGTATGGTTGCCTTACGATCGAGAAGCTATCTCTGTGCGAATTATGCGGATGCATCCAATTGTGGAAGTCGATAAGGAGGTCGTGATCCGTCGCCATTTCTATGGTACTTAAATGACTGACTATTAGCGATTTTTGGCAATCGGCGATCCGTTTGAGTGCTTCGATCTGCAGACACTGCGAAGAACTTGTCCGCAACAACGTGAAGATTAACCTTCTCGGCTGAGCTTGGTCTTGGCGGGAGAAGAAGTGAATGTACAACGATTAACGTCTTCTGGATCGTTTCTCCTATCATTGTTTTAAGACTCGTGATGAATTTTTCGTAATTTTTCGTTTTGTTCCTCGATTTTTGGTTTCCAATTGTCGAAGTTCCCGTTTGCTTTTGTTTCCCGACCCGAAACCCGACAAACTCTTTTGCTGCTCTGGCGTGCTAGCGCCATGAACTGCTCTGCGAAGTTTTCGATGATTTCTTCGTGCGTTTGCTTCTTGAACCGAGCTTCTTCTGAGAATCGCGGTGAGTTCTAGTCGACTTTCAATATTCTAAACATCCAGAGAATCGAATAACAGAGCTATTTACTGCAAAAACTTACCGTAAAATTGAAGGAGAGACGCGTAAGGTTATCTCCGCTGATGCGGGAGTTTCAACCAGGATTGATTGAAACTTGCCGAATTCCTGGAATAACGATTTGTTTATGAGAACTGAGCAAGCGATGCTGTTGACACTTTTCAGTGACAAAACTAGTAGCATTGGTGTTGGAAACCTAAATCTGCTGCACCAGGTGCCATTGCCCGAGTGGATTTGGTGGAAACGACTGCACACAGCGTGCGCCACCATCTCCGGGCCTCAATTGCGGCCAGACCCTAACGGCTACCGACCAGTGGCAGATTCTGAAGCAGAACAACGTGTGTGGCAACGGTCAGCAAGCTACAGCGGATATGACCGATCCATCACTTTGCACCTACCACATCCAGGCGCCGCCGGGGCACCGCATCGAGTACTGGGTGAACTTATTGGATTCGATGGTCGCAGCGACGCGCTCTGCCACGCGCAGTGCCGCTACGGCGGTCTCAACTTGAAAGGTCATGACTTGGACCTGCGACCCGAGGGCTACCGCCTCTGTTTCCAAAGGCTACCGCCTCTGTTTCCAATGTTTCCAAAATAACTAACCTTAAAGGCCTTGGCATCAGCGAGTGTGACAAGAGCCGGGCCCGCAGTTTGGGCCCGGGCCCCAGTTTAGTCTTTTCTGCGGGCCTGGGCCCGGGCCCGGGCCCCAGTTTATACCCACCCTTTTTGGAACGATTCCAGTCATTCCAGATATTTGCACATTTTATTTTAATTATCTCAAAATTAGTTTCATTAGTTGGGTATTTCTTATAAGCAAACAATCAGTGTCCGAGGTAGCAGAAGCACGAGAGAAGACGCCAAAAAACGAATCAATCAATACGCAGCACCATCGCCTCACCGCAGAATCGAAGGTGACACCTAATCAGCAGACGGCGATCGCTGGCGACACGCCAAGTGACAACTGCCGATAGAGGCCAACGTTATCAGTTACATTTCCTTAACTTTTTGTCTCAACTGAGACCGTGATAAATGTGACACTGAGACAGAACCTTTTATGAGAACACTTTACTGTTATCAAAACACTTTCGGCGGAGAGAACTTAGTTTATGTTAAGAATCGTTCTTCTTATGGCTACGGAGCACACGATGCGGCTTCTTTCTTTCTTCGTCCAATTCCGCTTTCAAGCGGTCTATTTCCTCGCGATGTTTTTGCAACATGTGTTGGAAGGACGGTTTGCATGCCTTACAGGGTGTAAACGTTTTCGACGAGCGAAGTCGATTGGTCTGTGCTGCTTTCTTTTGCGATATCCTCTTCAGTTTGGCGCTTCATCGGTGTCGTTCCTCCTTGGGAGTCGTAAGCGGCGGGCAAGGGTCTTTTCGTGCCTCTGGTGGATTTTCGGCAGACGGTGGCGTACGGCAATGATTTCTGCATGTACTGGCCGAGGTAGGCCTCCCACGCCTTCATAGATCCCAGGATCTTATCTGCTTCCAAGCAGAGGAGGCGCTGTAGGAGTTCCGTTCCTTTCTCCATTTCCTCATTGAAGCCCGCGACGATCGGCATTTGGTTATATTGCCTGATCGCCACGAATTCGGTGGATTCAGAAGCGAGGATCAGCTTGGCGGGCGCGATATCAATGACGTTTTTCTCAAACTTGATTTGCATGTTTTTTGTTTGCTGCAATAAAAACATTCGCAACACGGGATTGATTGATGAACTTACGTTTTGAGGCGGCTAAGATGATGTGGAACAACGGCAAGTGAGTTGCGGTTGTAGCGAAAAAAAACAGGGAGATGAGGAACAACTAACTTGAAGAAGTCGTGCGGTTGTGCGAGAGTTCAACAGGCAGCAGTGCTGATAAGAGAAGAAATCTAAATCAATACAGCGCTGTATACCTTCGAATTGGGTCACGGTCGCGTTCGCTCTGGGCGCCGCGCACGTTGCGTGCAACAATCTTGCAAAAAATTTCCAAGTTTGAAAAGAAAGACTAACTTTGTTCGGAGGCCTCAAATCAAAATTCTTTCCTTGATAAAAGTTGCTTAAAATCACAAATTATGTATGATACAATCATTTCCAGGCTCCTAAAGTCAAAAAGTTGGGTCAAAATTAGTCATTTGTTGACAGCAACTTTGAGTTTCCTGTCGGGGTGACAGGATCTTGGATTTTGCTAGTCAAGCTTCTGATTTAGCCACTTGCGCACACCTCAGCGGTCCCCATATATCGTCGAATACGGTGCTAACTGGTTTTCACTGGTTTTGGTTAGATCCATATCTGGCGATCTGGCGCATGATCTTGAAGGACTACAGTCATTATTTCGTTAACTGACTAAAGAGGTTCGCTGTCTCTATCGTGAAAAACCCCGATCGACTTTGTCTGCATGTACGAATTCTCATAAACGGTTAAAAAGTCTTTAAGCTTACCTTACCTTGTATACGATTCCGTAACCGTCATTATCATGGGGGATGACGGTAACTTTCACTGTGGTAGCATGCAGAAATGCCGTTTCGCTCAAAGTACACTGTGCGTTCTTTTCAGCATCCAGTTTCAATGAATACGGTGAGTTCTAGTCGACTTTCAGTATTCTAAACATCCAGAGAATCGAATAACAGAGCTATTTACTGCAAAAACATACCGTAAAATTGAAGGAGAGGCGCGTAAGGTAATCTCCGCTGATGCGGGAGTTTCAACCAGGATTGATTGAAACTTGGTGAATTCCTGGAATTACGACGCATTTATGGAAACGCTGTGCAACGCGTTGACACAACGAGATGCTGGTTGTGAGTGAGATGTTTCACAGTCAGTTCACAATAGTGAACACGACAATGACACAATTTTCAATGCAAAGCGTGTCGCGAGCTAACGCGAGTGACTCATCTGCTGTTCGCTCAATGTTTTAGTCATCTGACTCACATGATTTCCATTCCCGCCCTATTGTTGTGCCTCGTAAAAGGCGCCGATCGGTGCTAACCGATCAGTTCCAAATAAATCACCAACGGACGAGGCTTCTCTTTCTCTGACAAAGTGTAGCATTAGTATTGTAAACCCAAATCTGTTGAAATTAACGGAGCACTCAATAGAAACCACAGAGAAGTATCTGTCTCTTGTCTTCCTGACAGTCGCGATTCGCAACTGCCTGCTGAGAAATGCTCTTGCAAGACAAATGGATTTACAGCAAAATCCTCGAAGTAAAGATGACCAGGCCAGCTCCATCGTTGCAAAAAGAGGTTCGCTGTCTCTATCGTGAATAACCCAATCGGGGGAGAGTGTTCCGACAGAGCAGTAACAGGTGCAACTTTTACTTTAATATTATTTTATTCCGCTGAACATTTAAACAAATTGAACGCATGATTACTTTAACTTCACACTTCAAAGGACAAAAAAGACTCCATCAAATCGAACAAGGTGACAGAGCTTTTCGGTCGACCTTCGTCTCCAGCATCGAGGTAGTTGTTACACTGTTAATCGTGGTCCCCAGCATCCAAGTATTTGTTACATTGTTAATCGTCGTCCCAAGCTTCTATCCAGCTACGTCGCGTATCGGGAGAACATAGAAGAGATCCAATGCGCTTACGGAAGAGAATCCTAAACAGAAAGAACTCGAGTAAATGAGAAGAGCACAAAGAAATTACGTTTGGCCGTTGTCGAACGTGAATTGTGATTGGCTCGAATCAGAATTCCATCGTCGCCCTTCTTCTGGACAAAGATTACATTTGCTCCTTGAACCGAGCTTCTTCTGAGAAACGCGGTGAGTTCTAGTCGAGATTCAATATTCTAAACATCCAGAGAATCGAATAACAGAGCTATTTACTGCAAAAACATACCGTAAAATTGAAGGAGAGGCGCGTAAGGTTATCTCCGCTGATGCGGGAGTTCCAACCAGGATTGATTGAAACTTGGCGAATTCCTGGAATAACGATTTGTTTACGAGAACTGAGCAATGCGATGCTCTGGGGGACACTTTTCAATGCAAAACTAGTAGCATTGGTATTGTGAACCCAAATCTGCTGGAATTAGCGAGCCACTCTTTCCAGAGCAATACTTTAGTAATTCTGATCTAGGCTCTGTGATCTAGGATCTAGGATTTTTGGCTAAATCAAAGGAGCCAAAATTTGGAATGAGGGTCTAAACGCTTTCCCCCTAAAGCGTTCATATAATTTTGGTCTTGCCGCGAGGAACGTGCCGTATAATACGCGTTGTACGGCACATTACAATACCCGTGTACAAGTTTGCGCAAAAAATAGACTATAGCCAAGTTAATGTGTCTCTAAAACTCAAAATTTTTTGTAAAGTTTCAAACTAAGTTACCGTTTATTATAGCTGCGGTATGCGGCTAACGGGGTTTTTGTAGTGTCCTGGTCGGCTGCCGGAGGAAGAAGATGACGAATCAATGATTCATCGAACAGGACGAGGAGAACCGATCACCGAACGCAATAGTCAAAGCAAAGTCTTGAGAAACCTCGCAATGTTCCAGGAGATAGCTGTTACACTTGTGATTGTCGTCCCAGCGAGCTTCAATCGTCTAGTGTCCGGAGAACACAGAAGAGATCCAATGCGGTTACGGAGAACAATCCTAAACAAAACCCTAGTAAATGAGAAGAGCACAAAAACATTACGTTTCTCCATTTTTGAACGTCAGTGTGATTGTCTGCGTCCATATCCTGGTGCCTAATAAGGCAAAATGTGCACAGGTGGACGATCTCGGCTATTTCTCTTAAATCGGCACTGGTTCGTGAAATGAAATGCGTTGTTCTCGCGTTTGTAGACGCAAATGACGCTTATTGAATGAAGCCTTTGTTGTATTTTAGAGCTTGCTAACCATGTTGCGTCGGGCAGCGCTTAAGTACGCTGCCATCCCGACGTATTCATTCATAAAACGTTCGTTCCTAGATTAAATTTGTACTTTTTAGTGCGTGAGACAAATCTTACGGTGATGGACGCTCAGATGAGGAGAAATTGATTCTCTTCGAATGTGTATTCTATAGTTTCTTCATCTTCTTCTCCGTATGCATAATATTCAGGCTAGAAAAATGATGAAATCACTAAAGTTCTGCTCTGGGTGATTCAAAACAAGTTATAACATTTTGAAGAATTGAATTAACCGTCAAATAGGACTAAACTAGCAGCAAAAACACCCCGTACCCCTGGGTTTGGAGTTTAGTTAACCGACAAAATAGGACTAAACGAGACATTGTCTGATACTCTAGCGCTAGCGCATCGCTTCAAGCAGCAAGACCAATCAAGCATAACTCCAAATTTAAGAAAAAAGCTACATACCTTCGCCTAAAGAAGATTCTCAGCGGTGATCGACTGCCGCACGCAACGGCGATTTTGGTTTAATTACTGAAATGAGACAAAACAATCAGTGTCCGAGGTAGCAGAAGCACGAGAGAAGACGCCAAAAAACGAATCAATCAATACGCCGCACCATCGCATCACCACAGAATCGAAGGTGACACCTTATCAGCAGACGGCGATCGCTGGCGACACGCCAAGTGACAACTGCCGATAGAGGCCAACGTTATCAGCGATCATCTGTTTTTTGATAAAAACTGCATTTCTTTGCAACGTTTCTGAGATAACAGATGAAAGAAAACTTGACCAAAACACATATGATAGACCGCGCTACACGCATCAACTTGATGTTCTTTCCGCTTTGAGGATTGCCGCGCATCAACGGAACCAGAATTTGAACTGAACTCAATGGTTCAATTGGTTTAAAAGATGTACAAAAGCAGACGTGTTATCCGATCCGGGGATGAGATGAAGATGAGCAAAGAGGATTTCACGCATGACCTAAAATAATTCACGATCTCACACATGGTAGTCTGCTGGGAGGGTTTGTACGGGCGTTTACGGAAGCTCGACCGCAAGATGTTGTTGTTGCATTCCACCAGTAGGTGTGAAACAGTTGGGAAATCTTTTCTCATAGAGTGCAAATCACTTCAAATTTACTTGCCGATCGCCGCCTGAAGGGTTGCGGCTCACCATTTGAGAATTTCCAACTAAAGACTGCTTGTCTTTCAGATGTCCACACCGTCTTTTACGTCTACAACCCCGAAGCATCTTCGACTTCAACGACGAAGACGACATTCTTCCGGAGGCAACAGGTTGAAGGTTTCTGAAACGCGTTTTTTTTTATTTTTTGCATCTTAGGGTTTTATTCTGGGATTTCTCGCGGTGTCACAAAACGTTTATAGTTAACCAGCATGTCACACGTTTTCGCATGGTCGATACAAAAGACCTTAGGAAAAATCTGTCCATAGAAGCTGATCTTGAGAGTGTGTCAGAAAAGTCCAACCAGATAGCCACAAGCCTGTGTTTCCTGGGTCGACCTAGATCAACTCGAGGTCTCGACGAACGTTCATGACATCTGAATCACACAAAACGGCAAGAAATAGCCAGTTTCGGTAACAATCGATCAACATACGACCGTATTGTGTACATAAGATCGCAATCAATCGCCTCAGGACCCATGATTTTCTACGGCATGTAGAGCCCTTCACTTTTCTTATCTCAACACTGACAAGTTGTCCTACAAAAAATCTGATTTCATTGATTATTTGGTACGACGACCGTGTCCCTTTAGCGTTAACGATCAACGTTCAGTAGATTCAATTCCAAAACACATCCGCAGGTGTCAAAACACAAAATCTGTAGTTTGTGTCGACCACTTCACTCCTCATTTCAGACCTTTGCACTTTCGCTGAAGGACATGCAAACGCAGTAGACCTTTTGCGTTCGGGGGATCCTGTTTGACTAGATGTCTGTTGGCCGCTCTTTGATCGGAAACGCACGTGAACATCCGGGAATCTCATCTGATCAAGCACGCCTGCTGAACACTTTGATCGTTGTTCAGCTTCTAAAAGTACAACCGACTTTTGGTGAGCTATAAAAGAGGCGTCGGCAATCGCATTCCCACCAAATCATCATCTCCCCTCAAACCACCGATGACCGCCGCTTGGATGATCGTTCTGTTCGGAGTGCTCCTCTTTGCGAGCTTGTCTAGAGGCGGCGCTGACTCTGTGGATAGTGGCTTCGAAGACGTTGATCTGCCCAACGTGAGACAATTGCTGTCTGCTCGTGTATGCTCTATGTCGTTTTAGGACCCGAAGAAAGTGAAAGCATTGGAGGCGGAGGAGGCGGCGCTCTACCAGAAGAAGAAGGCGCTCATTGACAAGGCGCTACGAGAAATCAAGGTGAACACAATGAGTTTCAAGGGAGATGATTACGGTAGGCGTTCTAGAAAATTGCAAAAGAAATCCGCCCGCACCTGAACGCCACCGACCTTGGAATAGATGCGCAGGGCGAAGATGCTCAATTTCTCCACAGGTAAGCAACTCTTGTGCAATTCGACTACAGTACTCCTTTAGCGAAGCACTCATGGTCGGCCGTTCAAAACGCCAAGCGTCCGTTCGCAACTACCCGAACAACATTTGGGCAGAGGGGGTCAACTACTTCTTCGATCCTGCATTCAGTGAGTCTTGAACGGAAAACCCAACTTCAATGACCCATTTTAGGCCAAAACGGCCGAAACAAAGTGAGACAGGCGATTGCGTTCTACGAGGCGACCACGTGCATTCGATTCCACGAAGTCGCCGCGGATTCCGCCGCCGCCGACGATCATAAGGTCCGCATCTACGCGGGTCCCGGATGCGGAAGTGCTGTCGGCAAGCAAACCGACCCGGTACAGGAGCTCTCGCTCGGCAGAGGCTGCGAGAGCATGTCGACCGCGAGCCATGAGCTCGGCCACGCGCTCGGCTTCCTGCACGCGCAGTCGCGTCACGACCGCAACGATTGGATTTGGGTTGATCTGGACAACGTGGCCGAGGACAACAAAGGCCAATACAACCATATCAGCAACTATTCAAACAACAATTTTGGGTTGCGCTACGACTACCGCAGCATTATGCACTACACACCAAAGTGAGTTTGGAGAATCCAATCGAATTCTTGTTTGCAACGCTGTGCAGATCGTTCGGTATCGACCGCAGCAAAGACGTCATGATCGCGTATAACTCAAAGTACCAAATGGCGATGGGCGCAAGCCAAGTTCCCGTGTTCAGTGACATTGCTCAGCTCAATCAACTGTACAGTTGCAGTGAGTTCTGAGCAAACGTTCCGGGAGCCTCTTAATTTCAGATGCGTGCGCTGGCGGCACCATCAACTGCGCTCGAGGCGGCTATCCGCACCCGAACGACTGCACCAGGTGCCATTGCCCGAGTGGATTTGGTGGAAACGACTGCACGCAGCGCGCGCCACCATCTCCGGGCCTCAACTGCGGCCAGACCCTAACGGCGACCGGCGAGTGGCAGACTCTCAAGCAGAACAACGTGTGTGGCAATGGTCAGCAGACTACAGCGGATATGACAAATCCATCGCTCTGCACCTACCACATCCAGGCGCCGCCGGGTCACCGCATCGAGTACTGGGTGAACTTTATTGGATTCGATGGTCGCAGCGACGCGCTCTGCCACGCGCAGTGCCGCTACGGTGGTCTCAACTTGAAAGGTCATGACTTGGACCTGCGACCCGAGGGCTACCGCCTCTGCTGCCCCTCGCAGCTCGCTGAGCGGCTTCTTACAGCCGGCGACCTCCTCGTCGTCGAGGCGTTCAACAACTTTCGCTACACCGACTTCCAAATCACGTACAGAATCGGTTAGCCTGAACCCACTCACCAACCGACCGTAACCCCGAGTGATTCAGATCCCTGCGGAGCGACGCTAACTGCGACTACGCACTTCCAGTGGTACACATCGAACTACGCCGTGGGGAACGGAAAACACGAAACCGCCGACCGCAACAACCCGACCACGTGCACGTGGACGATCGAGGCGCCCGCTGGATCGAAGCTCCTCTACGCGGTGAATTTTGTCGGATTCGACGGCAACCGCTCTGCGCTTTGCTACTGGGATTGTTGGTACGGCGCTGTAGAGGTGCAGGGCGACCAGCGCCTCAAGTACTGCTGCCCCCAGCAGGAGAGTCAACTCGTGAGGAACGACGGGAACAGACTGACCGTGAAAGTGACCAACATCTTCCGCTACACCGAGTTCAAGATCCAATACGCGATCGGTAGGGACCGAGCCTGGAGTTACAGTAACCCGAAAGCTCTGCTTTAGATCCGTGCGCCAAAGTGCCCACCGTTTGCTACAACGGCGGAGTGCTCGACCCGAATAGCTGCGGGCGATGCGAGTGTCTCCCAGGATTCGCGGGAACGGATTGTTCCGTGCGCGCGCCGCCTTCCGGGGGCGCGACCTGCGGCCAGATTATCCTGGCGAGCACCAGCTGGCAGTGGTTCGCGCAGAACAACGTCGTCGGTCACGGCAGTTGGACGCCGCTGGACCGGAACAACCCCGCCAAGTGCACCTACATCATCGAGGCTCCCAAAGGGAAGCGCATCGAGTACGAGATGAATTTCGTCGGCTTCGACGGCAACGAGAACGGCCTCTGCACGCCCGACTGCGCAAACGGCGGCGTCGTGGTGCGCGGCCACGGCGCGTTCTGGCAGCCCGAGGGGATCAACTTTTGCTGCCACAACGACTACAACCAGAGGAGGACGAGCGGCACGAATCTTCTGGTGCTGCAGGCGTGGAACTCGCTCCGCTACACGGATTTCCAGATTGCTTACCGCGTTGTGTGATTGTTTTGTAGAATTTGAAATAAAATCTGATTTTTGTGTTCTAGTGAGATTAGCCAAACTCCTCTCGCTGAGGCTCAAAATCGGGATTTTTTCGTTGATTTCTCTCTCTTTTACTGTAATTTTCGGTTGATTTATTTAAATTAGTTTAGAGAACAAAGTACCCGCTGGGTGGGTATAAACTGGGGCCCGAGCCCGGGCCCGCAGAAACGACTAAACTTGGGCCCGGGCCCGCACTGTGGGCCCGGCTCTTGTCACACTTGCTGATGTCAAGGTCTTTAAGGTTAGTTATTTTGGAAACATTTATACGCTACCAAGTTGGCTTAGCATTTAGGATGTGTTGTTAAGCGACTTGGCTAGATTGATCGACCGAGTCGAAAACACATTTTACGGTCAAGCGATTCTGTTGCTTCATTACTTAACGCTAAGCCGTTCCGTTAGTCGTTTCTGCTGGCCTGGCCCCGGGCCCCAGTTTATACCTGCCCAGTACCCGCTAACGATGTTCCGATGTTGTCGTGATCGTAGCTATTGCCTATTCAAGTTGTTCGTTGGCTCAAAAGCACAAAATAAGATGTATTGGCGTCGGAAGCTGCGTTTTTTGAGAGCAAAAGGTGTTGAACGCGATATATGCGAGACGTCTGTCATCTGACCACGCTTCCATGGGCTCCTGTATTCGAATTCAAACCAATACGGTATATTCAGAAACGGCTTCTTTCAGCGGCGGTGCAGGCAGCCAAATTCCTCTCATTTGGACCCAAATCGTCGTGTTGAATCGCATCGGTACCTAATTGTTTTGAAAACCCTAAAAAACTACCAAGAGAGCGCAGAAATCAACCAAAACCGTAATTGCTACAATCCAAATTGCGCATTTAATTCGCAAAAAACTACAAATATCAAACAGAGAACATCAATCATAGCACAGTAACACAGAGCGCGTCATTCCATACCGGTACCTCGGAGATTCTTGCCGATGACAATGTCGATGACCGAGTCGATCACCAGCTGCACTTGGTTCGTGTCGGTGGCGCACGTCTCGTGCATGTAGATCTTCTTTGTCTGCGGACTGTTGTTCAGTTTGAGGAATTTCTTCCGGATGTAGGAGACCGAGTCGGCGTACGTGTTCTGGCCTGAAATGGCGTGGTTACGGTCGTAAAGCATCGTTGCAAAGAGATGCTTCCCCAAATCCCCCAATTCTGTCGTTTCTCCTCACCTTTGTAGTTCTCAAACAGGATCTTGATCGACGTCTTCTGAATCTTCTCGATGAAGAGGTCCTTCTTATTCAGGAAGAGGATCATCGAAGAGTTGTTGAACCACTTGCAGTTGCAAATCTGCTGGAAGAGCTGCATGGACTCGAGGAGGCGGATGGTCTGGCCGTCCTCCGCGAGCACCTGATCGTATTCGTTGATTGCCGAGATGAAGATTATTGCGTTGACGTCGTCAAAGAGGTGAATCCATTTTCGTCGCTCTGACCGCTGACCACCCACGTCGAATACCCGGAAAATGCAGCCTTTGATGGGGAAGGAGACTTGGACAACGCCGGTGGTGGGGACGCGGATGTGGAGGATGTCTTGTGTATTGGGACAGTAGTCGGTCTGGCTGATCCTGTCGAGGCTTTGGAAGAAGCTACAGAAGGCGCTCGTTTTAGACGAATACCTGAAGGACAAACTCACTATTCAGTAGAATCAGACACGTTGATGAGTCCACGGAGTTTGTACGCCTCCTGGATGGCATTATCGCCCCAGAGGTTCTTCAGCGCCTCGTAGATGTCCGGTGTGAAGGGCTCCATGTCTTTGCGGTTGTCCAGGAGCGCGTAGATCTGTTTGGCCTCTTGCTGAAAGCGAGTTCATATCAAAACATGCTAGAAAGGAGGGACACTAACATTTCTGTCGTGTGCGGAGAGGAGCGAACCGCGCTGGTCAACCAGTTTGAGCAGAGCGGCCATTGCCGTGATCAGATGGCTGTAGACGATACCGCGTTTGTCCATCAAATCGTTGTGGGAGAATCCGTTTTTGTGCAGAATTCTGGAAGAGATGCGTTGCCAAATCAGTTTTAAGCAAAAAAATACAAAATTTTAATTTATTAGCAATTCTCACTGAATTTGCCTTCTTCTAGTCTTCTTTGAATTGGACTCGAGTCTCCTAGAAAACGGCAAGGAAGATCATGGAAAGGTGGCTGTCAGGCTCAGGCCTAAGCCTGGTCCCGGCTATGCATATAATGGCACATCTAAGACCGGGAGTGTTTTTTTTATCAAAAAGGAAGAAATTAATTAAAAATGTAAATTTCCAAAATTTTTCCGCTCTTTTTGGCATTTGTGACCATGATGGTTGAAATCTGGAATGGATTTTGAGATGTAGTTTTCAAAAAAGCGCCTGTGTTTTTCTTTGGAAAGTTATTGGCATGGAAACGGCTCCACAACATTCAAAAACAGTCGCGCGAATTGCTTTTGGCGCTTAATTCGCGGAGAATTAGAGTAAAATGAGTAGTCTTGTTCTCTCCTATGCCAAATCAAGGATTAGTGAATGGCGCTTGTAACACTTTGTATCCCGCTTGTGCCGGGCTACGCTTGGAAACACAGTTTGCCAGCTCTTGAGGTCGGCTGATTGCTAGCTGTTTCGCGTGATTCTCAGTAAATAAGCCTTCTTCAAGTCTTTCAATTGAATTAAGAACCGCAGTTGAAACATAATACTGAATGTCCCAGAAAATGCGAAGAAATCCTTTACAATTGCTCTAGCACATCCTGGTATAATGTTGAGCATTTGTGCTCATCAAAATCAATAAAATAAATCCCCATGAGATTCTGCTCTTCAAAGTGAAGTGCGTTACAGACCACATGTCCATGATTAAATTCATGATCAAATTTTGATTTATCAGCGATTCTCGCTGAATTGGCCTTCTTCGAGACTTTGAATTGGACTCGAGCTTCGAGATGGAAACGGTCAGGAAGATCATGGAAAGATGACGGTCAGGCTCAGGCCTAAGCCTGATCCCGGCTATCCGTTTAATGGCGCATCGATGACCCGGAGTGTTTTTCATCAAAAACATTTCCTAGAAATTCACTGGTCTTGGCGCGATTTGATTGCTGTCGTATATCCATTGTACTGTAGCACTTTGACCGTTCTTTGCCGAAACTGACTATTTTCGGCCATTTCGAGTGATTCTGATGGCATGAGAGTTCTTCGCGACCTCGACTTGGTCTAGGATGGCCATGGAAACACAGGTTTGCGGCTGAATAGCCGAGAAACGATGAAAAATTGCGGAGAATTAGAGTAAAATAAATAGTCTTATAAATAGTCTCTTGTGTCAAATCAAGGATTAATGAATGGCGATTGTATCATTTTGTATCCCGCTTGTGCCGGGCTACGCCTGGAAACCAGCAAGTTTGCCGGCAATGTCACGGACTCATGGAGCGGGCTGATTGCTAGCTCTGTTTCCCACTGTTTCAAGTGATTCTCACTAATTAAGCCTTCTTCGAGACGTCATCTCCTGGTTTAATGTTGAGCATTTGTGCTCATCAAATTCAATTAAAATCTCCGTGTGATTCTGTTCTCAGATCACAAAGTGAAATGCGTTGCAGACCACGCCCGTGATTGAATTCATCTCACGCTCTTTGTCTACTTTTCAAAGCACAATAATGGCGGCTGTTTGGGTGCACTCGACAACTCAAGCTAGTGCGTTCTACGAAACGGAGTTTTGTTTTTACGTTTTTACTTAGTTCTCACGGGCAAAAACTTGGATTTTAGGCGACTTTTCAGACCTAAGCTGGAGTTTAACGTCGTTTCTATGCTTAGAACTACATCTGAGCTGATTGCGAGGTAGCAATCAATTTTTTACCCTTTGGTTCATTTGCCAGGATGCTCAAAAATGTTTAGAAGCTTTGAAAAGAGATAAAAGAGGTTTAAGCACAGAAAAAGGAAAGTATTTGGACTCTTCTGGGGTTCGAACCCTAGGGTCAAACGCGGGAGTCCGCAGTGATACCCTTCAGCCAAACAGACATGTCTGAACAGGTGCTTCAACGCGCATAAATATATCAGTGGTTTCCTGACTTGCTTTAGGTCATAACTTTTACAGGCCGCGCATGATAGTTTCAGTTCCTGTTGGAAAGTTCTTCATTCTTAAAAACGAGCGTTTTTCAAATTGGTTTCCTCTTGTTTAGTCACTAATGTCAGTTGGATTTGATACAATGAAAGCGACTTACTGCATCTGCTTCAGAATCGTACTTTTCCCGCATTCTCCGGCTCCTGAAATAGAACATGATGAGTGGGAGGGAATTCGTGTGGTAATAACGCGACGCGATGTTTGTCTCTTCTGACAACAAAGCGTCTAAGCTGTGCGGCCAGTCATAACAACGTCTCGTGCTGTCTACGTGTTGACCACTTTGAACGACGGACTATTCGAGCGCAGGCGCAAATTAGTTTCCCAGCCAGGGCGATCGGTATTTCCTGTGAATTTTGGTCGCAGATAGACTGGAAAACGGCGTTGTCAGACTAGCAAACAACAGGATGTGTTTAGACAGGAATTGTGTGGAAAAGTTGAACTTTGGTTTGGAGTAAAGGCTTCTCGGGTCAAGGGTAGGACTGGAATTGGTTGTTCAGAGAGATGGATCATCTCTAGTGATACATAAGCCGCTAGAGTTCCTTCACGAGAGTTTTTTGCGTCAACGTCCAGTCTACTTTGAGGTAGATAGAACGGTTTTTAAGAACAATTTCATTTTTAAAGCGGAAATAGTATTTAACTTTATTCATTTTAGCTTAACAACAGATTTCTGAAAGCCGTACTTCTCTATTGAGTTAAGTGAGGCTCATTTTATAGTCAAAAACACTTTCTGATTGGTTTTTTCAAACTAAAAACCAACTCCAATTTCAGGTAATTGCAATTCGAGCTGTAGCAGAGATCGCAATTGTTGAAAACACAAAACTGAGAAGTGAACTAATTCATTTTAAAGGTCAGCACAGCCCAACCTTACCTGATCATTTGGCACATTTCAAGGACAGCTACAAGGACGGCTTATATCACGGACAACTCACATCAATAACATAAGTGCCCTTACTCGCCTTTCAATTCCCCGAATTAGGCGCGGGCTTAGCGAAGCCCGAGCCCACTTGGGCTCGGGTCGGGCGTAGACTAAGCAGTGGGCAGACTTGACTGAGTCTATACGGGTTTTTCGTAATGTAGGTCTATGTTTTTATGATTGCAAACGATCGAGCACATCGAGCTGAGCATTTTAAGCCCTTAAGCTTAAGCTTAGACCTAGAAGCTGATGCATTGCTACCTAGCAGTTAGGCTAGCGCCGATTGTTTTAAAACCACTAAGTCAGGGACACTTCAGCCTATTGTTTCAAAAACACTAAGCTGCATAGTCAGGGACACTTCAGCTCCTTGTGCCCGTTGATCATTATGTTTTGTGGTCAGGTCTGTGCCAAGTGAGCGGACGCCTACGAAAACTCATCTTTCAATGCTCAATGATCGACTTTTGTCTCGTAAAGCTTGGGTTATAATTAACCTAATTTGCAGAGAAAAATCGTTTGCAACTTTGCGCTTACGAACTCGACTTAAAAAAATTTTGAATGCTGATCTTCAGGTGCCTAACCTAAAAATCCTCCAGCCTCCTTTGTAGTGATGGTCTACATACGCGCTTAGTTGACAAAACAGCTGACCAAAAACCGTCTCAAAATTATTGTTTTTTGTCTATAATCTTCCGCAAGCCAATTACCCAATGACATTCACAATTTAGTTATTTTCAACTCGGTCATTTTCCCTGTGATTCACCAAACCTGGCCGCATCTATTCGGTTATCAGTCATCTCTGACTTTTTTTTATTAAAAATCTCTCTGTTCAAAGACGGCGTTTGTTGTATTCCGATAGGCAATTGGCAGAAATTGGTATAGTTCAGGAGATCAATATGGCGTCATTGCACCCGGGCAACCGCATGACTCGTTCAACAGCGCAATTCTGAAGCTAAAAATTGCTCTAAAAGAGAAATCTAGTTCCTTTAAAAAAATCTGATACCGTATACGAGCTGCCGAAGTTTAACATCATCGCAGTGCGCTGCTCGCTCACCGCCTTATAAATAAAATTGTTGCGTATGAAACAGAGTCTCGGATCGTTCCCAAACTTCCCCAACTTGCAGCTTTTCAGAGTTGACAAAGCGTTTCTAGTTAGTGTGGGGGAAGCTCAATGGTGGGTGCGGCCAGTGTTCACAAATTAAGTGGAAAATGACCAAGTTCACGCGCTTGAACTAACGTATGAACTTTGCTGCTTGATTTGATAATTGGTGTGCCGAGTGCAATTAATATTGTTTTTCGTTTTCAAAATTCGTTTTCTGCTTACTGAAAAACTTGATTTTTTGGTGTTCAAAAAAGCAATTAGAGCCTGTTAATTGACCATAATTTCTCTATCAAATTAGGGTTGTAAAAAGGCCGCAATTCTCAGAAATTCGTGCGAAAAAAATGCAAAATTTCAACTTCAACTCTGAGATCATTAGAATGAATCAGCTGCCTAAAGCGCACGACATTTGCTGGCATTTCAAAGGACATCCCAAGGAGGTCACTTCACCTTTCGCGCGCTAAAATCCGCTTAAAAGTTTCGATTGTTCCACGCAATCACGACGGAGTGACTCACCTAAAAGCAACAATTTCTGATTTCCAGACTCCTCCAACTCGTCCTTCCGCAGCTGTCGACTAATGTTGCCGTCTCGGGCGAGCGCAGCGCGCACTTCAGGACTCGAACACACGGCTCCCATCGCGCGAAATTTCCGTCTTCAAAGCGCCAAATGAACTCCGCGCATTGTCGTTTGTCGTCGTCTCTGAAAGGAGGAACTGCGAATTGAGAAATGATGGGGTTGAAGGCGCGGACGAACACACACGCGGGCGAACGGCTGTCGCCTGAGGTAAGTAAGTATGTAACGTGATGAGGCGGTGGCGCTAAGCTAACGGCGTCGGCGGTAAATAATCGGGTAAAAGGCGCGCCACGCGCGCGCGAGAGTTGAGGGAAAGAGGCGTTGCTATGGAGCGGCGGCGGCGGCTGCGGTGTGACGCAGATGACGCGCAGAACTTAACTTCAGAACTCAAATGTTTCAGGAATTACGGTTATTTTGATTTTGATGAATTTTGAAGATTTAAAGACTTGGATTTAACTGGATTTAGTTGCTAGCTTTGGCTACATTATAACATTACTGTCGATCATTCTGTTGATTTCATTTCATGGTCGCTAAATTTATATTTTAAAAATCTGGGTCCTAACACGAAAACCCTGAATTGTCAAGCACAATATTTTAGAGTTGTTTGGCAATACCTAATCGATTCAGGAATGCAAGTCTAAAAATGTACAACCACAAACACAGTGATAAATCAGCCATTTCTACAGTAATCATTGCTTGAGTTGAGAGGAAAATTGAGTTAACTGGAGAGGAGACTTACGCGTGCGACAAGGAACACAAATAATCAAGATCTTTGGGTTATTTTGGTGATTTTTAGGGCTACGAGAATTGCACTCAGAATGAATTTAGAATTGAATTGAGATTTGCAGGAGAGTTGGTTTTCTGATTGCACGACAACACGCGATTTGTAGACAAAAATAAAACGAAAGAAACCGCCTTTGAATAAAATGTATAACCAACGCTCATTAAGGAACAAAAACGCGTCATTTTAGGTGATTTGGGAGTGAAGTGACAGCAGAGAATCAGTGCTATCGCGTCCTGTTTAATGTAGTTCAACAACAGTTGAGTTCTCCTCGCATAATCAAGAGTTGCGTGTGTGACAAATCTTAACGAACAAAATCCAAAAATCAGCTTTTCTGCCAAATACGCAAGTTTGTTGATTTTGGAGTTCTTGGAGTCACGAATCGTGAACATTTCCGCTCAAACAAGAGAACAAGAGATTACACGCGACACGCGATTTGGAGCAGAAGAAATCGACTTTTAGGCTTGGACTGAAATCAAACGATTATGGAGCACAATTCCAATAGGGCACACGACTTGTCAGCTGGCGATCGGCACGCGATTGTGCAAGGAAAGCTCGACTTATCTTGAAGAATTAATTACTGTAAACAGCTACAGTAACCGCAATTTTGGGATAATGTACTGAACAGACAAGGTGCAACCGCTGCAAACGATACTTTACTATGTGTTTGTTGATTTCACAGCCTCTAATACCGTAATATCGCCGCATTTCTACCCTGCGCTCTAAGATCCTGTTTAAGGAAAGCACGCGAACACGCAATCATTCCTTAATATTTTAAAGTCAGTTGATGACAACGGAACACGTCAGTACAGGTGAATTCAGAGACATAATACTCAGTCTACCGCTGTTAGTCAAATTTTAGTCAAAATTACTAGAAAACACAAAATTCAGCTTATTACGCAGTAAACACTCAACTCACCCCCTGTTTTATCGATTTTTTCCGGCCCCAAAAACGCAAGTTGGCGACATTTCCGCCGCCTCTCTTCGAGACCACATTTCACACGCGAACACGCGATATGGCGCCAAGTCGACTTATGAGGCGCGTGCGCTAATTCATTAGGGAAGCAGCGTTTACAGACGCTGTTTTCGGATTGTTCCGCCACGGTGAGCAACGGAGAATAACAGAAGCGGAATTCAAAGTTGAAAATCAGGTCTTGAGCGGAAATCGTAGCTCAACCAGAGAAATTCACGTTTTCTGTTCCACAAATCGCAACTTGGCGGCAAAGGTCGCCCGGCAGGGAAGAAAATTGCGATCGTACTTGCGATTTTCCGGTAAACGCGCGTGCGACGTGGAAAGGTCGGACTTTCGGGTCGGAAGTGATGAGCAAATCACAATTAGGCGACAAACAAACGAGAGTTGACCTAAAACATGGTCATTTAATGAGGAAAGGTCGTGAATGAAGAGGACTGCGCAGGTAAATGAGCATGTTTTGGGACCTAATTACGGTAGATGTGTGTTTGACGTGTATTAGCGCGCTAAAGATCATTTTCCGGTTGTAAATAAGGCTGTCAAGTATGTTCTGAAGACAATGAAAACCGTAAAATGGTGATTTCTTTTTTAGTCGGTTTTTGAAAATTTCAAAAAATTCGGGTCTTGGCACGAAAATCCTGAATTTTCAAATTTGTTTAAAGCTGTATAACGTCGCGCAATGTTCATTGTCGAATTAGGCGTAATCGTGTGAAGACCAATTTAGACATTTCTTCCCAATTTTTTCTTCTACCAGTGAAGGCAACGTAGTCTAGAAAAACGCGCTAATTTAAGCAGCCTTGTCCGGTTGTTTTTGCCGACGATTTACGTAATTTTGCCATTGAAACAAAGGTTAAAAACCTGAAAATGCTCGAATCGCAACTCGTCTAGACCGATGCTGTCTGGACCGATTGATCTCAAATTTGGTATGAATGATCCTTAGCGTAATTTTGATATTCCTGAATATTTTCGCGGTGGGACCAAAAAATTTGTAAAGTTCGGTTTCTGGGGAGGGTTTTTTAAAATGGGTGCAATATGTACATCATTCGAGAGAGCTTTTGGAGCTCTATCCGACGAAGCTAACAAATTTGGGAAAAAGGCAAAACAGTACAAACGAGTGTTGTCTTTGGCGCACCAATTCGGCATATTGTACTCTTGGCATAACGTTGGCGTCCGGCCTGAACTGAGCCGCTATAAACTGAGCCGTTTTTTACGAGTAAACGTACTGAACTTGTGAATTGTACGAAATGTTTATATAGCTAAGCTTTAGTACCTTAGCCTAACAAGAAGCTTTGATCGCGCCTTCATTGAGAGAATATCCTTGTTGACGCGACTTTCGGTGGCTTGACACGTGAGAGCGAGCGCATTGTTCTGCGCTGTTTACCAGCCACATGTCCCTATAGCAAAGTCTGTGAACTCGTTAATTCTAAATGCGGATTGCAGCATTAGAATGCTGCGCCGTGAAAGCACTTGGTGTGCGCTGGATCTTTGAAACAATGTCCTACAACTTGTCGATTCCAAGTTTTACCAGCAGTCAGTCATAGTTGTTTTCGCTTCATGTCTCTGACTCATTTTGGTGTCGAAGTAGACGTCAGAAACGTCGAGAAATGTCAAAAAAGCTCACTATACATTGAACAGCTTTGGGTAATTTGGAGCTTTTCAATCTTCAGCATCTCATTTCACCTTTTTTGGCAAATTGACGCGAACAAGTGAAATTACATCCTGCAGATTGTGTAGCGGAGGTAGATTTCGATATTTTTACCCGGAAAAGAAACGGCAATATGCGGGATGCCCAAGAGTGCCATCTGGACGGCTCTAGTAAAATTAGCCATAAAACTAGACCAAATACGCTTGCCTGCGCTGTAGGACACAGTGTTGAGGTGTGTGGAACCCGCTTACTTAGCTCGCTGCGCCCTACGAAGCCTGAAAAGTCAAAAAACGAGACTAAAAGACTGAGGAAGTTAGCCTAGGCTTTGTTATCGATGCGCAGTGCTCTACAAAGCCATCGGTCCTCAATAGCAATGAAAAGACAACACCTGAGCAGGCGCGCAATTGTCCTGCTTCAAAAATTAGCTGTATCGGAATGGAATTGGAATGAACTCCCTGAGAATTGGAATGAACTCCCTGAGAACATCGTCCTCGCGAAGAACACGAAAATCTTTCAAAGAAAATTAAAAATCTGGCTTTCTATGAACTCTTAACGGTCATCTATTCCCCTCTTCCGCCCCATTCCCTCACTTTTGCCTGACGGGCTTGTTGTGTCTTTGTATAATTTCTGGTGAATCTTAAATTCACCCACCCTACACACCTTCTTCGACCCACCTTTTTTGTCCACATTACCTGAACCCTGTAATAATGTCTGTGTGTACTTAAATAAATAAATAAATAAATAAATATCTGGCTATTTCCGGTCTTTTCTAGTGACTCTGGATTTTTCATTGATTCTAAGCCAAACTCTTACAATACCGCGTTTATTGGGCCTTTAGAGATGAGATCAAAGTTGTACGTCGTCAGAATCAGTCGTAACGGTGGGAAATAACCAGAAAACAGCCTGTTGCAGCATTCAATGGTTAGTAATCCACATACGGTCGCAATCACGTCGCTTGATTTCCTAATAGGATCTAACAGAGTAAGGATGAGCTGCCCTACAAGATTTGAACTCAACAACACAGTAGCTCATCCTGCGTCCAATAGGTGGTGCCCAACAGTCGCTGACCGCAAAAACCGGGTTCTTGATATCCCAAAGAGCTCTACTTTCAATGGCGATTTGGTCATTTGGCCTCCGTTTCGCGCCACGTAATCCAACTACACTAACCTTGTTGCAATTTCCATCGTTTTACGACTGCGCGCACTCGTTTTATCTCTTTCAAGTTCAATTCCGTCACCGCGATTGGATTAAAAAACTGCACCTGCAAACAGCCATAAATTAGCGCAGCCAATTGATTCGCTTTTTCTGGGGATTTTGCAAGCCAAAATCCTATTTTATCGGATATTTGCGCTCAAATTTGGTCCATTTTCTTTGGTGTTTCATCGTCAGGCGACAGGGACCGAGGGGATTAGCC